>JAQQZR010000760.1:0-13129 GCA_030068235.1 Notoglanidium macrostoma | reverse complement strand
TATATATATTTTTAACATTAGCTGCAGGGAAGCTGTTGGACTCTGAAGACGATCAGCCACTGACGATGATCATCAAAAAGAAGAAGAAGCAGAAAGCTGACTCGGAGGAGCCTGAAGGTGTGTGTTCCTGCCTTATTGTAGGTGGAACGTACTGCTGTCTGTTCCTGTAATTTGATGAAGTTAGAGTACCTCATGGACTCACTCATTCACTCAATCACCGACTCACTCATTCACTCAATCACAGACTCACTCATTCACTCAATCACAGACTCACTCATTCACTTAGCAGCTTATACTCTTTCATAAATTGACTCGCTCATTGACTCACCCTCTGACTCATTTGCTGACCCACTCAGTGACTGAATCACTCATTCACCCAACCACTGAATCACTTATTCACTTATCGACTGCAATGCTTTGCATCGCCTTTACTCCTTCATGTGTATAGAAAAAGATCTGTGAGGAATGGAATTGCTTCTGGGTTTATAGATGGCAAGAAGACCAGAAGCCCAAAAAAGCGTAAAGCTGTGACGAAGGCCTCGAAGCTCAGAGAGTCGTCACCGTCACCATCGGCGTCACCAGTGAAGGTTACGCAGAGAAGAGGACGAAAAGGTAGCAATCACGAGTTCTGCACCGTCACAGCGGAGTCGTTTGCAGTCAGGTTGCAGTTTTGAACATAAACTCGTGAGGAAACATCCACGGTGTGTGTGTGTGTGTGTGTGTGTGAGAGTTAAATTAGAATTACTTTACCAGTATGCTACAGGTCTGGAACCAAGAAAAAGTAAGCGGGTTTCCATTAACCTACTAAATAATGAGTAATGGAAACACATGAATTTAGAAAAACTCTTAAATGTCACAAATCAGTTTAAGTGCAGAATTTCTCAATATTGACGGGGGATCACATTTCTCATATTTAAGTCACATGACATGACACGGTGGCGGTGGATGCAGTCGACATCACCGTGTCGGCACGTGTCGGATCTTGAAGATCCATCGCCACGTTTAATTGGAATGACTAGAAAAGCCAGCTTTAATCGCATGACATCACTCAGTGGAAACGCAAACCTTTCATAAGTGTTTGGGATTTTTAAAAAAATTTTTTTTAAATGCTTCTATTTTGAGCAAACAACTGCAATAGAAAAATCCGGGGCTTGGGAGGTGGCGTCATGACTTTCTGACAACTTGTGCATCTCAGTTATGTTTATGACAACCATTAACTTGCGTCAAACTCTGAAAATAGTCAACAGACAGGTATTTTTCTCTGCGCTGTGTATAGATGCTGAAACATTAGATGTTAAAGATTTGGATTGCAAATTGGCCGCTATTAAAAGCGGCTGCTGGTTCCGTGAACAAGCCCAACCCCCTGTTAGTGGACGCATTTACAAAACCTTATTAATAATTGGTAAGGAAAATCATCCATTTGTTTTGGACTTCATCCTAGCAGTGCAGCAACCAACACATTTGGAGAAAAATGCTATCTACCCTCTTCCACATACACGAGATCCCATGATTGACAGGAGACAGAGCGGGAGAGAGAGGAATGCTCGTCTTAGCTCCCGGCTGCAGCGTTGTCGCGATCTGAACTCGCGATCTCCACGTGATCAGGCGAACACTTTTCCGTTAAAGCGGAATCAAAAAATGCTCGCACGCATTTGCGTCATTCAAGGTTGCTTAAATATCCGGTCCAGGCTCTGTTAAAGGAGCCGACGGGTATAAACCTCCTGTTTCTACCAGATGATAATAATAATACTGAATAACGCCATGGCATTAGATGGATTTACATTACATCTGTAAAGAGCAACATGGATTAACACTGAGTTTATTAACATCAGCTACGCTTGTACTTTCCCTCCAGGTAAACTTACCTTATAGGGACATTTTGTGAGCGCAAATACTGAGCTCATCTGCTGTTTCTCTCGTAGCTAAGGACGCCTCAAAGAAGAAAGCGTCGGCACATTCGCCTGCTCTGAACGCGACGCCTAAAAGGAGAGGACGCGCAAAGAAGGAAGGAAAAGGTACACGGCGGTTTTCAGTCCCAGACACAACGAGACACAAGCAGAAGTCAAACGTAACAGAACGAGGGTTTATTATTAAACTGATTTGTTGTGATTCCATGCATTTTTTTGTTTGTTTGTTTTAAGCTAGCTGTGTAGTTATTTGGGATATATGCGCAGATCCTATCTTCTTTTAAAGTTGGCTGAAACTATCGAGATGTGGAATTCATACCTGACGTAGCTTATGATGTTTCGGGGTAGTTTATGAACCAAGAGGTAAATATGAAAGCGCACGTTTTATTTCCCGTCCGTGCGCAGCTCAGTGCGGTGACAGCTCGGACGACGAGCCGCCGAGCGAGCCGGCGAGGAAGGCGAGGGAGCCGGAGCTGAAACAGGCGGTGGTGCTGTTGGAGAGGATGTCCGAGCGAGACGTCCTGGACGCAGTGGCACGGGGACGCACGCACAGCCAAGAGCAGGAAAGTACAGCCAGAGCAGGTAATGACAGACTGGGAATAAATAACAAAAAGTCACTACGTAGCACCTAAACACTTCCATACTGATGTCATGTTTTGTTTGGATCATTCCTGGTGTGTTTCGATTGACCTCTTTGTGTGTTTACTGCACCGAGTAATACGAATAATGAAACGGATAGACCTAATCATGAAACGTATTCTGACGTGAACGTAGCGTATCCACACGATACCGCTTTATTTATCTGGCATGGGGTTTTTTTCAGCTCGAGTAAAACTATTAACATTAGAAATAAGCAAAAGTGAAACAGTGGAAAGGGCGTTAAAAAAGAAAAAAAAGGCAACCCCGTTTGCTATTTAGTTCTGAAACAAGTTTAATACGTTGTGGTAAACGGTCGTGCTGAGCGCTTTACAAAGTGCTGAGCATTTTTTGCGGCCCAGGCCGGAATAGTTCTGAGGAACGCACCGCATGCGCACGGCTGTGGGAATCAGCCTCCGAGCTGACGGTAAGCAGAGTGTAGTGTTCCAGTAATCACCCTGTCTTCCTCTCCTCTTTTCTCTGGGTCTCTCTGACCTGCACGGCGTCCAGCGAGCGCGGCGGAGAGCTCAGACGAGGAACCTCTGAGTCAGAAAGTGAAGAGACTGAAAGATCAGAGCAAGGCTGCGAGAGGCAGGAGACCAGCGGCAGGTAACACTTCCCGCAATGCGTTGGCATGATGCGCAGATAAGTACGAGGTAACGCACGCTCCTGGGCAAAAATCTGAGGCAAAGCCAATATCGCAAAATGTTAAGCTTTTAATGGTGTCGACAAAAATCACCGGTCTGGAAAATGAGCAAGAATGAAACAAATAGATAAAGTAAATCGGTGTCGGACGGCTTTTCCCTCGATTTCCTTTAAAAGGTAAACCTGCATACGGCTTTTTCCACTCGATGTTGTTCCACTCGATGTTAAAGTCTTCAAACAGAAGAGATTTTGGAAAATTCTGAATAGCCAGACAAGTTAGTTTCAATTTTATATCATTTCAGCCTTTTCATGATTTTCTCTTTGCGTACCAGAACACTACGCAAGTGAACTTCCCTGTTTCCAGCTTTTCCAACAGCTTCAGCGACGTGCATCGACCAGCAAAACAAGGCCGAGGCCTCAGGAGCGCTTTTTATTTATTTATTTTTTCTGTTCAACTTCCTGTTCATTTTCTGCCCAGTGATTTTTGTTGAGACCGTTAAAAGCTGAACGTTTTGCTATATTGGCTTTGCCTCATTTATTTCGCCCAGGAGTGTACATTATAGCGAAATAAACCCGGGACCCTGACGCGAAGCGGAGAGATCTCAAGAGATTTATTTTTGCAATAATGACCGTCACACGGCTGGTTACTACAGGAGTCGATAATTTGTCCCAAAATATTGATTTCAGAATGATTTTATTGTTTCCAGTAAAAAAAAAAAAAAAAATAGGCCGTTTTGATTCTGCAGTTGGAACTGCGTCCATAGCTGACGTTGTTAATTCGATTATTAAAGCAACAAAATTAATATTTTGATATGATTGGGGTCTGCGATCAGAACTGTGTCCTTAGCAACGGTCTGTTATTCATAGCAGCGGGCTGCGCTTCAGAAATAACAGGCCGTAGAATTGAACCAATCAGAGTCGAGTATCCAACAAAGCCGTGCAATAAGTAAGGAGTTAAACATGGCAGGATGTGCCGTTATTGGAAACTAATCAGTGACGGCGTTACCATAGCAGCACATCCTGCAGTGTTTACCTCTTACATACACCACAGCAACGCTAACCACTTTTCTATTCATTAAAAGCGCCACGGCGTACTTCTTATCCGTTTATAGTTACATTAAATGCTGTTGAACGTCCATGAGGTCCTGTTATCACTCGTATCATAGCAGCTACTGTATAAACACTCGGTCCTTCTCGCGCCTTGCTTTTTTTCCTCCCGGAATCGCCGACACTGGAGACTCCTTCCGTAAATGTTTACGGAACGCCTCGACTGTTTCTCTTTGCTACGTAACTACACGCTTTTTGAAAATCTGTTCATTGTTAGGGCCAGATTATGCGGCGCGTCCGCCATGCAGGTCCATGCGAGCGAGAGGTTGCTATGGAAACGATAATCAGAAAGCCCGCGATAGGCGTGAACACGTGACCGATCAGATTCGACAGCGCATTAACGAAGGGGAACGGCTAAAGAGACGACGCTGGATGGCACGTCTAACGATCGTCGCTTGCTCTTTGTTTATCCTGAGAAACTGTTACATTTTGGCACATGCCTGTTTCACACAGATGCCAGTTCAGACGACGAGCCTCTGGTGAGGAAAGTGAAAACGGCGAAGGGGAAGGAAAAGTTTCGAAAGAGAGCCAATGGAGAAGAGGACACGGCCAAACAAGGTGAGTCTCCGTTAGCGTCCAGCAGGGACAGAGTGTTGACATCACTGCGGTGACCATGAGGACGATCCCGGCGTTATGGATGTACTTTTAACGAGCACCGCAGAACCCATCATCTATAGAACGTGATGGAGAAACACATCTGGATTCTTGTTTTCGGAACACATCTGTAGCACTGCAGGCAGGAGACACTGAATTCTTGTGCCGCAATTTGAACCAAAAGATAGGCAAAGAGTCCAAAATAGTTTGTGTCCTCGCTTCCAAGTTCCAGCGTTCCCACAGCTCATGGAATTTCTGGAATGTCCTGGATTCCAGACCTGGAAAAATCGGGAAATCTGATCATTTTTTGGGGCCGGATCATGGAATATCAGGGGATTTTATACATATGTACAAATGAACATATTTTCCTTGTAGTATTTTTTCTTTGTCGGATTACGTTTAAGCGGCGGAAAAAGTTTGTACTGCAAACGTCAGAACTAGTAAATAAAGGCTCCGATGGAACGCAGCACGCCTGCATATCCTGATTCGTGTAAAGCTGCTTCCTGACAAGTGTCGATCGGTTAAAGCGCCGGACGACGGTCGAATCGATTTTTACCGCACTCTCTCCGTTTCCCTTCATGCAGATAAAGAGCTGAGCGAGGAGGACGAGCATCCACACTGAGAGCCTGGCACACGGCACATCTCGCACGGCAGTGAGTGTCGCACGTCTAACGCGCCGCCGCCTCTCAGCCTGTTTCTCCTACACACCTTCTCTGTATGACTAATGGAGAGCTTAACTGTCCCTCTGTGTGTTTTCTCTTCCAGGATGAGAAGAGGACTCGCTTGTTTCACCCTTCTGTGATCCGTAGTTCTGTGCTTCATCCCCTTATTTATTTATAGTAACATCACATTCTTTTGAACTCCGAAACCCCCCGAAATGTGAATCCCTTTCACACTATGACGCATCGAAAAGCTTGAACTAGTTCCTTTTATATCGTTTTAGCATTTTATATTTTGTATGGTCTTAACCAGGCTCCAGCCTTACCATTGTGTACGCTGATGTTTTGATTTGTAATTAAAGAGAACAGTCACCGAGTGTCATTTCCCTAGTTTCTAGGAAGGAACCTAACATGAAGTCTGTTTTTGATGATAATATTGACATGTACACAAGTGTGAACCGCAGCGTTGCGAGAGAGAAATGTGCAGAACGCTGTATCGTAGATTGTTTGGTTTGTTTTGTTTTTTGGTTTTTTTTTTAATGGCAGTCGTCTTACTTTCTTGTGATTTGATGTGATTTTACCAGATCGGATTGTTGGAATTGACACCATATGAAAGATTCCTGTCAGTACAATCAAAAAGGCTTTAAAACATATTAAATCTGTGACTTTGTAATGAAAATTAGACCATTTTCTGTAGTTATTCCCTCTCGGTGCTTTTTTATTTACTGATCCACAACACCTCGTCCCTCAGCTCTAATATAAATGCCAAGGTTTAGCAGAAAAAGCAGCATAAGACTGATCTTTGTTATTGATCAACCGATGAGTATTATTACATTGGCCTATTGGGTACCTCAGAGCTCCAGACTCGCTGGTACGATCCTGAGCTCAGGTTACGGTCTAGGTGGAGCTCTGCATGCTCTCGTGGTTTTCCTCCAGGTTCTCTGGTTTCCTCTGACCTTCCTGAAATCTAAAAATATGCCCATCGTTGGATCGACTACTCAAATTGCACCTAGGTGCGAATGATGGTGTGAATATGTGTGTGCCTGGTGCCCCGAGGTGTACTAATGTCCCACCTGGGGTCCATCCTCAGCTCACACTAGGCTCCAGTTCCAGGATAAAGTGGTTACTAGAAATACATGATTGAATTATGATTAGCATTAGTATTATATCACACTCAGAAATTGCTCATACACTGGAGGTCAGGTTTGTTGCAATAGAAATTCAGACTCACTGAGCTGCTAAAGCTGCTTTCTTTTTCTAAACATACTTTGTTTTATAATCTCTTTTTCAAGTGGTTATCACAACACTTATTAAGTAAAATATCCTTGCATATTTAACCAAAAGCAACACAAAAGTCTGTTAAATTATATAATAATAGTTCACTGCTAGATTTTTAGGTGTTTTTTACTTATGGGTAGCGTAATATACTTAGGGAATTCATAAGTATGTTTTCATTAGTGTTTACCAGGGAGAAGAGGAATCAGTGTTTGCTGATGCTGGCTAAAAGGTTTGAAAACCCAAATTTTGAAAAAAAAAAATGGAGGATTATACTTATAATTTAGCAGAGAAAAAGCATTTGGAAGTACGCTCCGGGCACCTGAAGGCCACAGATCGTTCTAATACACGCTGGAAAGGGAGGGTAAGAGAGGAGCATTCAGGTGCTTGAGTCCTACATAGTGGACCCTTAAAGATAGTGTTAAGGTAGCAGAATGTAATGTAGTGTAATGGAATATAACAAGAGCCGACGCCATCCTTTCTTCATTATATCTGTCAATAGCTTGACAATGAAACTTGAGCAGTGTGTTATATCACAAGGTCTCAACTAATGGTATAATATGAATGATGAAACTATCACACACACACACACACACACTTGGAAAGATAGGTTCCTTGCATTCATGATTTGTAATTTAGGCATTTCTATCCCGTAAGTCTGTGTTTTCTCTGAATAGTGAACATGAGAAACAGAAAAGCTTGGTTTCTCCTCTAAAGCAATTTTTTGGGTAAAAAGGATGCACTTTGTTCACCTTCTTTACAGGTGACACGGGATGTCACCTGCGCTTTTACCATTGCTTCTGATTTTACGTTACAGATGTTTTAGCGCAGCAGGCTGAAGATGATCAGCCCAAATAGAGATCACAACGACGATCACTGAAAGGCCGCGTGAAACTACAGTCTGGGCTAGAAAGACATCAGCCCCTGCCTTGCATTGCCGTACCATTCTCTGTTGTTCTTATGACTGTTGGCAGTGATGTTGCATTTAGTTCCGAAAAAATTTAATCCCAAGGAATGCGAATAATCTGATGTAGAAACCAGAACATTACACCATATATTGATATATTTAAATTTTTGAAATATGGGAGTGAGAGTGGATGGATGGATGGATGGATGGATGGATAGACCGATAGATAGATAGATATTTGATTTATCATGAGCGAAACTCCAGTGTTACAGTAGTGGACAATAAAAGTAAAATAAAACAAGAAGCATAGTGCAAAACAATAACCTAGCCATGCTAACACAGGTACACCATCCATACATGTTCAAAACATAAACAATATAATACCTATCCTTTTTTAACCGATGGACAGGGTAGAGGGGGACTTGACAAACAGAATTACAGTCAGTCATTTTACATCTATAGTATGCCTTATAAGTGAGCAATAAGACCGATAAGTGGAATTGGAGTAGCTGCGCACTTTGTGCGCAGAGATGATCATCAGAAACGCACTCCGTCAGCGAAAGTTGGTTAATAGGCTATTTTGTCCCACATCACAATCCGTAGCTGAGAGAGCTGCAAACTTTATGCGCAGGCAGAGCGCTGGAGGAAGTTGTTCATCTCTAGTTTTGGGTTCATTTGCTTAACTTTCTGGTCTAGTTTAACGAAGTAGGAAAGCAAGCAGGATAATCGTGTGCTCTGCTGTAAGTGTGCGCCTTGACATCTTGTTCTAGCTCGAGTTTTTTTTATTATTGTAGTTATTATTATTATTATTATTATTATTATTATTATTTTGGTCCAGTCGTCCTTTCAGTTGTTCGGCATCGGATACAGTGAAGAAGAGGAATGAAGGAGGTGCAGGAGCTGCTGGGGTGAAGAATAACAGCCGGTGAGTTTTACACTCATCATCCTGACTGTCCAGCAATCAGCAGGGCTCATTTATCACACACAGCTGTAGTGGAGGATTTAGTTTATCTTTATCCTTTTTTCTTTCTTTTTGCACACATGGCTAACACACAGCAAGCTTGCGTTCACTTCAGGTCAAAAATGAACAGTTTTTCATTTTAATGGTGTGTTTTAATTCCAACATGAAATTTCATGTGCTTGCCTCATGTTCAACAATAAACATGCAAAAGAACACATTTACATTTTTGCTATGTTTCATAATGACTGAAAAAAGTGGAGGTATATCAATAGACACCTGCTATGTCCTTTTAACAATCTGTATCTGTATCCGGGTTTAAACCCGTGGGCGTGGCCTAAACCGGAAGTCACCCCCACCTTGAAAGAAGCCCTCCACTGTGCCCCCAGAAACACCGGAAAAGCTAATGCCAGATTGTCAAGCCCGAATACGAACGGACGAGCCTTGTAGTGTGACATAATCGAAGAGCAGAGATGTGGCGTCTGGGACGGCCCGGGATACCCAGACGAAAAGTCTAGCATGTCAGAATGTTTTGTATTTTCTTGCCTAGTTTGACAGCTCCTACGACGTGTACCTTGACTGTCCTAGCCGTGGTCGCCGGTTTCTTGACCCTCCTCCCCGACGACAGGCAGGGACGTGAACGCTGACTGGCCCAGGTCAAAGTTGTAGCGTTGACAGTCTCCTGACCAAGACACGGCAAAATGATTCTAACCATCACGGTGGCCATCAAGTCAGATGATTTATCCGTCTGTGGGGGGAGCGTGGAGTCCGCAGCTTTACGATCAACAAAAATCAACCGCGTCGTATCTCGTGATACGTGTTTCCTTTTCGTCGACCGACGAAACACCTTCCTGGCGCGTCTCCTCTCGTCTGTGCTGACAAAGCCGTGAAAGTCTTCAGTCGCAGAACATGAACTCGGGGTTAAAGTTAAGAGAACGTCCCGGCGTGCCGTTTATCCTGCCTACTCCTCCGTAAAATTCTGATTGTAATTCATGGTGTGATTTAAAATGGAGCATTTTTTTTTTTTTTTTTACATAGCGAGCGAAATGTTGCATTATGACGTCCGATATCTAAACCATACGGAATACTGACGTCACGTCACGTACTGATTTCCTGCTTCCTGTAAAGCTATAGGTATAGTTTTTAATTACGCCTTTGTTTGCTGAGTACATTTTACGTTGCCCGGTCAGTCATTAGAGCGATATCCAGTATAATGGCGTGGTTGCGAGTGCGATGCGGCTTTCATACGACGGTTCTACAAACAAGAAATGAAAGGGGCCGGCTCAGCCTTCCCAGAATCCTCTGCAGCAAAAACAACCTGCAACCGTTCTGCGACCTCCTGCACCATAGAGCTCAAATATTACATGAAATTGAAGAAATTCTGTCAAAGTATGTACTATTTTAAATTCTTTGGACCGATGTACTGTCGCTTCAGTCAGCCTGGATGAACTTTATCATCTAGTCAACTTGAACCAATCTGCAGAACGTGCGTGTTTTTATATCTAATTAATAAGTAGTGTTTGCTGACTGATGCATTCGCAGTACGGACGCTGCTCATGCACTCACTGGCTGTTTAATCTCTCTGTAGGTGTTCATGAATGACTGTAGCCCGCGTGTCGCTGCGTGCACTTTGTCAGCCCGACGTCACCCCCGTTCCGGAGAGAAATGACAGAAGTGCGATGCAGGAAACCGGGCGAGAAGGACGAGGCGGCGGCGGCTGAAGTGGCGGCTCCCCGACAGCGGCATGACGAAGGTGACGATAACATCAGAAACGAATGATCATCTGTGTTCACGTGGCTGGTTTTACGCCATGGTGTCACGTGATCGTGTGTATTGTGTGATGTGTTAAAGGTGTCGTGAGGGATGAGGACGGCCGCGGCGGGATGGGAACAGACTCGGGCCCGGCTGTAAGCGAAGGCGTGGAGAACGGAGCAGCCGAGGAGACGCGCGCAGGCGCAGACGATGCAGGACCAGACGCAGGCCAGACGGAGTCTCCTCCTGCCGCTGCAGAGGAGGAGGAGGAGAAGAAGGATGAGCAGGACTCCAACTCCAGCACTACTTCAGCCAAGACACCGCAGAAGAGCAGCAGATGTGAGGATTATTTTCCGAGCTTAGCGTTGCTTTGTTTTATTTGTTATCTTTGTCATCCGAGCTGCGGTGTCCGTCATCCGCTCTGATTTGTTTGGTTTTGTTTTAGGATTTAAAGTCTAAGCCTTAGCTGCTTTGTCCTGATCATCTGATATCCTTTGTACACTTTCCTGCCTGCGAGCTTCAGGATCTTGCAGATGGCAGTCTGATCTGTGTCGCACGTTTTACACGGCAATCCGGGCGTAGATTTTTACATGCACGTGTCTGTGGCTTGTCCACGTGAGGGAATCAGAGTGACAAATGTTCCTACATTGTGTCTGCAAACCTGACCGAAATCTTGCTCAATCGTCATCACAGCTGTAAAAACCCCGGAGTTACATATACAGATGGGATTCTTCGAACTATTTTCAGCCCAGTGGTTATGATCTTGCTCAGAAACCCATCTCCGTGATCCTGAAGCTCGTGGCCAGAGAAGTGTACGAAGCGTACCAGCTGTTCCGGTGTAGGACGGAGCACGAAGGAGCCGATCGGATTGCAGCAGGAACGATGCTGAAGCTTGTGGCCAGAAAAGTGAGGCGTGAGGGCGGCGCATGTGAGGCGGAGACTCGAATTAAATTACACGCATAAAAGGTTTGAAAACTGGTAAATAGTGAGCAGTAGCTAGCTTTATTTGGTGATTTCACATGAACAGTGTTTTTGACACCTGATCAAGGGACAGAAACGACTTTGTCATGAAGTCCGCGTGGTGTGAATACGCACGTTAGACACGCCCCCAACCCAACACGCTCCGCCTCCTTCCTGTGGAAGGCGGTAAGCTTTTACACGCACTCCTGTCACGTGCAGAAGCTGCAAATAATATTGCTAGAAAAGTGTTCATCGCTGTAAGCGGTGATCCAGTGAAATAACAGTGTAAAAGAGAGCCGCTACTTTCACCCCCGTCCCGTCCCGTCCCGTCCCACTCTCTGAAGAATGCCTCCCGTCGCATCCCATTCCTGCATTCAAAATAAAGAGAAGGTTTATTCATATTAAACTGCATATTTATGTATAAAACCCGAGCTGTTGTTGCTATGGTTCCCGTCCCGCTCCCGGGGACTTTTTGTCCCTGTCCTGTCCCAGTCACGTGATGAATAGTGAAAGCAAGTCCACAGGTCAGGGTTAGAGGAATCCCAGAGGAATCCCAGAGGAATCCCACAGGAATCCCAGAGGAATCCCACAGGAATCCCACAGGAATCCCACGAGCCACAGGATTCCCGGAAAAATGTCAGTCTCTGTTAATATACACACAGTAAACGCACAGTTCTTTAACTCCGTTAGGACCGAGATCTTTATATTCAGCAAAACACAAAAAGCTTAATAAAATTTCACTTCATATGCAAAGAAATAGGGTTTTTATTTTATTTCCTTCATTAAAGTGGATAAAACAACAACTTTTATCAACTGTCTCTCTCTCTCTCTCTCTCTCTCTCTCTCTCTCTCTCTCTCCCCATCTGTGTTTCTGTCTGTCTCCAACCTGCTCGCTCGCTCTCTCTCTCTTTCTCTTTCTCCCTCTCTCTTTCTTTCTCTTTCTCCTTTCTTTCTTTCTTTCTTTCTCTCTCTCTCTTTCTCTTTCTCTCTTTCTCTTTCTCTCTCTCTGTTTCTCTCTCTTTCTTTCTCTCATTCATTCTCTCTCTCTCGCTGTCTCTGGTGCATGCTGGGAGTTTGGGTGGTGAGTGGCGTGTGGAGTGTGAGAGCGTGTGTGTGGTGAGAGCTGGATTTTTGTTTCTATTTATTCCACTTTGGAGTGTGTAACTAGGTGCTTTTGTGCTGGTTGAAGGTTTATAGTGATGAGGTTTAGGAGGGATGGCGTCTGCAGAAGAGCCGCCAGGTTTATCTCTCCGCCATGGCCTCAGGTGTGTCCCTGAGGACGGTGTAATGGTGAAAGACGTCCTCCTTAAAATCGGGGAAACGGTTGGGTTTGAACACATTGCATCCGCCTCCCGAATGAACAAAGCAATAGTGGTATTTTTAAAAGAACAGAATCTTGTTAATCAGCTCTTAGTGAGCGGAATCGTGATAAATGACAGGCAAGTAAATGTCTCGCCGCTGTTTGCCCCCTCAGTAAGGGTAACTATTTCGAACTGTCCACCTTTTTTTTACCAAATGAAGCGCTACAGCGTGAACTGCTGAGATTCGGGAAAATCTCGAGCTCTTTTAAAACGGTATTACTGGGCTGTAAAAATTCCCTACTCAAACACGTTATATCTTTCAGAAGACAGGTGCTAATGTTCCTCGACTTGCCTGAAAACACACTCGATATCTCCTTTCGGGTGAAACATGAAGGGAGGTCATACATGGTGTACGCGAGCACGGGCAG
>JAQQZR010000759.1:0-13137 GCA_030068235.1 Notoglanidium macrostoma | reverse complement strand
AGTTTTTCTGCGTCATGCAGTGACATCATATTTCTTATCTTAGCAATATTTCTGAGATGAAAGAAGGCTGTCCTAGTCCTTTTTTAATTGTAAAATGTTTAACCAACTTAAGCTGATGGGAAATAAATGATGTATAGATGCTACATTAATTCATTCAGTCTTTTTAGATCCAGATTCCTGGTTCCATTATGTTTATTTTTATTTTTTTTGCTTGAATGCATGATTTGCTATTTCAAAGCTGAATGACATTAATGTAATGAGAGCATGTCAAATAAAAAAGCAAAATTTTAAATTTACATTGGAATTTATGGAATTAGAATTTTAGGAACACAGACATTTGACAAGTGCTGGAAGACTCGTATAGAATGAAATGGAGATTATGTAGAAAAATGGTACACTTTTGTACACCTATTTGCTATAAAAGAAATTGGTTTTTATTTGACTCACCTTCATATTTTAGATGTTAGGTAGTGTAACACATTGGTTCGTGGTAAAATAAGGAGACAGGAGTCAGGCTTGTGACAACTCAAGGGTGCGTTTTATTTTCGTGCATTTTATTATGCTCAGCACACTCGCGTGCACACACACACAGGTCTGTGCTGCTCAGCTCTCTCTCTCTCTTTTCACTGGCTTCTCCTGCAAGCACACAAAAGACACATAAATAAACTGCTGGCAACCAGACATGTGAAACTCATCACGTGTTACATGCTGGTTCAACCTACCTCCTCTCTGTCCACAACTGCTGCTTGACCATGCCCCTGCCACCACATACCCCACCATCTGAATCAGCCTGCGACACTCCTCCCCCTCCACCATCTGGAACAATACGAACCCCGGCCCTCTGTCACACGTGTCTGTTTGCAGAAAACCGCTATTACCTGGGAGAAAACCTGTTTGCACAGCTCTATCCACTGAACTGGATCTTGCACCCCCTTTTTAGTGAGGTCAGTCAACAAGCTGGTGCTGTCCAAAAAATTAGGTACAAGCTTTCAATAATAGCCAGCCCCAGGAACTGCCTCACCCCCATTTTGGTCTTGAGGCTTGGGCAGGCTGCAATTTCTGCTGTCTTACTAATTTGCGGACGCACCTGCCCAGGACCCAAGTGGAAGCCCAGATATCATACTTTCACCCAAACAATTGCACAGTTCTGTGCGTTTGCTGTTGCCAGTCATTACTGTAAATGATTACAGTACTCTCACGTGATCAAAAGTGTGTCTCAGGGTCTCATTGTGCAACTGCCCAGAGGGAAATCCCTAGTTAGTGGAACCATCAGAGAAGGAGAAGGAGAAGCGAGTAAAGAAAAAATGTGAAGGAACACAAGCTCTGGGAACTTGTTTCTGATTAATTGGGCCCCTGTTTCCATGGTGCTGTGACAGGCAAAGGGTGGGGAGAAGAAGGGGAAAGATGAGAGAGAGAGAGAGAGAGAGAGAGAGAGACAGAGAGAGAGTGAAGGGGCAGGGTAAACTGTTGGGCAAAGGCAAATGAACAGCCAAGCTCACTGAGGATCAGTGTGCAGAAGCACTGATGATGCTGTTCCAGGGTGTGGCCAACCCATTGCAAAAGAGGCTATTTGAGGTTCAGGTACTCCAGCACATTCATCATGTGGAGTTTTTGGGCTGTGGGCTGGGCTTCCCCTACCAGGAGCAAAAATAAGTGGACCACCCACTGCGAGATAGGCTGTTTCCATGCTTCCACAATGTGCTCAAAGAACTCCACGAATGTTTCTGGATCGTCCTGTGGACCTATCATGGTGAGGCTGGGGCTGCTGCTGGAGTATCCGCCTGATGGACCAGGATCTGGAGTAACTGCCAAACCTCCACCTGGGCTTGCAGAAGCACCTAAAACTGCTGCTCCTTCTCCATGCACAGCATGAAGAGCAGAGGTGTAAAGAGTGCAAAATGAATTTTACTCAAGTAAAAATACGGTTACTGTCAAGGCCAGCCCAGTGAATAAGTGGACTAAGAGCCTGCTTAGGGCCCTCATGGCCCCCACTATGCCCCCAAGAGAGCTTGAAATGTTTTTTTTTTTTTTGTGATATGTCAGTGGTCATTATACAACATTATATTAACAATATAATGCTAATGGAATGCTGAGTTGACAAAACAGGAAGAAAAAGCTATCCTTGACCTTGTCCGATGTTACAGAAACCCACCAGAAGAGGCTGCATGAGTAGCTTTTATTCCATGCTGTGGGTGACAGTGCATACATTTTTGAAATTGCAAATTGAATACTATGTTCAATAATTATGATTTCAAATGACTTTGAACCTACTTGATTTAAAAAGACTGGATAAGTTAGCTATGCAGCAACAGATCTCTGGGATTATATCAAAATGGCACTAGTTTAAGTTATGCCACCACAATGATTCAATGATAAGGACATGTTCCCATTCTCTTATAACAGAATTGGATCACGTTGTCACAGATTGTTTCATCAAATTTTTTCAACCACACCAACAATGTAGTACCATCTATATTGCATGAAGGTTAAACTAATCATGTTTGGGGGCAGTCAGTGTGCTTGCTACGTTTACCTGGAGAAAATTGACTGTGGATTGTCAGTACCTACCTACTTTGGACAGGGATTCTTGGGGTTGGAGTGGCCACTTTTGCAGCTCTAGATTGTGTCTACCGCCTCACCATCCCATTGAGGTGGTTGGCAGTTTCTCTCAATAATTCTGAGATGTTTTTCTCAGAGTCTGACATTGCACACAGATGAAAAATAAACAACAACCACGTAGCCTACTGTTCTTTCATCTGCCAGAAATTTTCACAGCCTTCTCGTATATTCAGTGCTGCTGTAGCATATATTCAGTGATTCACTGCCTTTCTGGTCTGAATCTGTGAAGTAACCATGCCCCATTCATTTGATTATAACAGATAGAAATAAAAAGAGATGGGAAATGAATGTGTCATTAGAATATTAAAGTCCTCTGAAACACATAAATGTGAAATTATGAAATTAAGGTCCCCCGAATTAAATAAAAAGGAGTTATATGAAAAATGTCATGTTAAAATAAAAACCTGTTTATTTTTTTTATTGAACGATATTGACTCATATCTATATTTATATTTACATTTATTTATATATTTATCATCTCATTTATTTATTTCATAGCCATATTTTTAATTTAATAGGCATATTTATTTATGTGTTTATTTAATTATTTAATGTTGACTTAAATGGCATTTCATAGAAAACATAAATAATCTGCTCTGATGGGTGGAAAGTGGGTGGGTCAACTATTTGGACTGCTACTGCTAAAAGAGTCTCAGTTCTTTTGTCTAATACTCTGACAAAGCTCGGACACGGTGAGTAGCTATAAACAGTCGTAGTTAGTTCACTTAAGAGCACAGACCTACAACTGTAAATTTACTATTGTATACACTTGTGTTTTGTTGCTTATCTTGTTTAAGGCATGGGAAACGAGTTTTAAGGAGCACCTGCGTTTTTTCTAGACAAACAACCTGTTGCACAAGTAATATCTAAACTCTGTGACAGCCTGTTTTGAACGTGTCCATTACTCTTAACTTATACTGAACGTCGTAGTTTTAACGTGGCTTTACTTCACTGCAGTAAATTTGGTTTCACATTCCCATATTCTCGCATTATTTCCTTCAAAACAGTGGACTCAAAAATGTCAAAACATGCCAATGATTGTTTTTCACACCCAAGACAAGCGGCTACAATTGAGTTTGTTTTTCTGGCAATTGACGCTGTTTACAATCCCGAGACTACGTTACAATACTCTGTACGGAAAATGCGTAATACTAAGGGAGGACTAAGGGACCGTCTACTAATTACGTTAAGTTTCGTTTTACGGGTTTAACGTAGTCAGTTTAATGAATAGTACGTGAAGCCTACGTATTGCAACATAATTGCTGCTCTTGAGGAGTATAGAGTTACTGCTATAGAACTGACAAAATACAGAAATTGATTTTGAATAGAATGTAAACAAAGATATGGCTCCCCAGTAATGCAGAGTAATAATAAATAAATAAATAAAAACATTAGTAAAGAGTTATTTTATGAACATCTTCCTAGTATTACACTCTTTTTATTAAATTTGTATAATGATAAACTGGCCATTGTTTGACACCATAGCACTTTATTCCTAAAACTTCTATTTAGAGCATATTAGATTGTTGAAATTTCTATGTTTATTTGGAAATGAGTTATAAGATTTCTACACATGCTAGTTTTAAAGTAACTACTCTCAATGTATTGTTTAGGACTGACTTTACACCCCGATTTACTATCGAACGTAAGACCAGCTTGTGCAACTGATCCAAGGTAAAGAAAACCGTCTTCTCTAAGTGTTGTTGTGAAAAATAATAAAAGGCAAGGAAGACCGCCTCCTTCCTAAGAGGTTCCCAATTGATTACATTTGGTTCATATTAAAATGTTTAGCTACTAATTAGAGAGCACAGCCATCATTCAGCATGGAGCAGTTGAATGAAGCTGTTTTTTTTTTTTTTTTGCAGTAGGTGAAAAAAACCCAAACTGTTTCCAAAGGCTAACATTGGGAGTCACCGGTCTAAGGTTACATAAAAAAAAAAAAAAAATTACAAAGTCAGCTTTCTTGGTGGGTGTTGTGTTCAAAGTATCATGTTCATATGAAGATTTCAGCAATGCTAAATATAAAAAATCGAATGGTGGTAATGGATTTACAATATTTCTGGTCTAACATGTATTGAAAACACTTCTGTGTTTACTTGGTGAAGCTTTGTGAAACACGTTGCCTAATTCTTTCCTCTTAGATGATCTGCACAGTAAGGATGACTAGCTGGGCTGGACTGCTCTTACTGTCATTGGGCATGGTCACTTCTGTGGTCAAACCGAAGAGCGCTGTGTATGTGCAAGGTGATGAGTCGCAAAATTTCCTGAAAGATAATTATTCTGTCTCCCTCATCTAGTTCCTCTTTCTCTCTCTTCCTCTTATTTCATTTTCCTCCAGAGATGCAATAATATGAGTATTAGTAATGTGTCATAATTTTGGCACCTTTGTATTTATTGATAAATTATAAAGGAGCTGCTGAGAGGACACAGACAGTATGCAAGTTTGGTTTTGGCAAAAATAAATCCACAGAATGTACAAAAGGAGAGACACTTAATAATGCAGATGTCAAAGTTTGTTTTGAGGGAATGTACTTTACAAGGGCAATGAGAAATGAAAGAATAGGTCCATAATGTGCCAATTATAAAATAAAATCAGATATGTATCATTACATGATGGTTTTGTTTGAAAGCATGAATCCCTGTTTAAAAGCTGAATGGCATTAATATACAAAAGTGAATCAAATATAACCCTTTAAAGCATGACATAAAACAGAATTGAACCATTTTTTTTCTAGAGGAGTCTGCGCATTTGTTAAGTGATGGATTTGTTAACACTTACACTGAAGGAAATAGTGATTATGTAGTACAAATTGTAAATTTTTTGTGATCCTTATTTGCAATAAAAATGGCAAATAAAAGTAAGGTTTTTGTTTGTCTCACCCTCATATTTCATGAGTTATGAGTTATTTCATGGTTCTGGGGGCTGGGAGTATAATATTTTTTATTGTTAAGAGGAGCAGCAGCAGAACTGGACTAACTCTCTTTTTCCCTCTCTCTCCGGTACAGACTGCACAGAAATAAAAACATTTTCCCCACATGCATCTAGTGGCATGTATATCATTAAGCCTCCTGGAACTACAAAACCTTTCAAGGTATTAACATTTTATAATAGTCTTATCAAAGATAACAGCTGAATGACTGTTATATCAAAGATAAAGACTGTTATCGAATAACATACAATTTACATGGTTATATTTTCAGAAATGGCTGTAAGAAGTGTACACTGGTGTTAAGATTTCGATGTGTTTAATCGTTTATTTAAATTACTACAGTCTGCTGTGCATTAACTTTGATCAGTTGTGTATAGTAGCTCTTTATACATTGTACATACATGTTTTGAACACTTTTACCATGGCTTACAGGTCTACTGTGAGATGCGAAATGATGGAGGATGGACCGTTATCCAGAAGAGGTCTGATGGAAAGGTTTCCTTCAACAGGAACTGGGAAGAATATAAGTGGGGATTTGGAGATATTATGAGTAGGTGTTGTCAGTCAGGAATTACCTACTTTTTAAGGCAGATGTTTATAGCAGTCATGAGGACTGATCATTTGTAAACTGTCTAACCCAGTATATAAAAATACTGTTGAAATTCAATAATGTCATTTCAAATAATGTTAAATAATAATTCAACTAATATAAAGGTCAAGATCAGATTAGTATCAGACAGACCGACAATCATAAATTATATCATCATTTTTAATTCTTGGTTGGAAATCCTTTGCAGTCGATGACTGCCTGAAGTCTGGAGCCCATAGACATCACCAGACACTGGGTTGCTCTGCCAGGTCTTTACTGCAGCTGTCTTCATTTTCTAATTGTTCTTGGGATATTTTGCCTTCAGTTTTACCTTTTAGCATGTAAAATGCAGCTAATTTCAGGTTGGATTTTGGAGAAACTTTTTCCTACTTTGCCTTAAAAACGTCTTGGGTTGCTTTTGAAGTGTTCTTTGGATCATAGTCCGTCTACACTGTGAAGCGCTGTCCAATGGGTTTTAAAACAATCAGCTAAATATGCTCAGATAATATAGCTCTATACATTTCAGAATTCATCCTGTTGCTTTTGTCAGTAATCAGAGCACTAAATTCAAGGGGACGTAATGTTTTTGCTATTTCTGTAAACAGTTTGTTTTGATTTTTCATTTTTCAGCCAGACTACAAATCATCCCTAGACTTTTTATCTGCTTACTTGTAAGTGACATAATGAGGGAATAACAACATTTGGCCATGGAACAGAGGAGCAGCTAATTTTCCAATTGCTTTTAGACTCCGATATACTTTAAAAGTTGTAATTCCTACACCATTTACCAGATTTTGATGTCGGTACCCTCAAATTAAAGCCGGGCTCATGTACATTATTTAATTATAATATACAGCTAAAATAACAATAACTCTGTCAATGTCCATATATTTATGGGCCTGACTGTATATGGATGTAGTCACTCATTTTAGATGGTAATTATTTGGCAGATGTGTGACACAAAGCTATGTGTCAGGGAATCAGGTTGCAGATGGATATAGGTGCAGGTAGAGGTTTTATTAAAACACTTGGGCAGACAAATCCAAAAATGTGAGACAAATTCAAGGTCAGACAAGGCCCAAGCAGACTGTCAAAGATAATTCTAAAAATGTAAATGCAGTATCCACAACTTGGGTCAAAACCATGGCAACAAATAGGACCATAAGGCTTGGTAAAGTCAGACAGAAATCACACTGAGCACTTAAATAAACAAACTTGAAGTCCTTCAATAAGCTATGATTACAAAGAGGTGCAGGTGACTGTGATTGGTGAAGTGTGCAGTGCTGGGAGCCGCAGTCCTCAGCGGCCATATTTGAAGGCCGCTGAAAATACTGGGAAGTGGAGTCCAGAGTGCAGGCAGGCACCGACATGACACTATGGAATTTGTTAAATCATACTATATAATCTCAATTGCATATAATTGGACTTCTATCTCTTTGATGCTGAGTGAAACACTGAATGTTTTCTCTGTACAACAACTTTGTACAGTATTCATTTTCAGACTACGACTAAGATTTGAGAACTGGATGTATATTTAAATGTTTTAAATGTATATCTTTTTTTTAAACTCCTTTCAGATGATCATTGGCTGGGCCTTGCCAAGATATGGGCTCTAACCAAAGGCAAGAAGCAAAAATCAACACTCAGAATAGACCTGTGGGACTTTGAGGGAGGTTCTGCCTATGCTAATTACCAAAGGTTTAGGATTGGCAGTGAGAAAACAGCCTATAAACTGCATGTTGGAAAATACAGTGGCACTGCAGGTATAGTATCTAAACTATGAAGCTTTATGCAAATAAGATTTCTTCACCTCATCATAAAACCTACCTGTTGATGTTGTTTAACCATGTTGGGTTACTTACTAAGGATACCAAGCTATCTCTTTTAGTTTCATGTTAATATAGGAATAGTGAAAGGATGTTTTAAAACCATGAGAATGTATGATATATTCTTCTTAGTTATTGGCAATTTTTTCATATATACCTTTAGGACTCTCCTAATGGCTTTCTCTCTAAGACCTTGTTCTAAGACCTTTCTTTCACCTTGTAACAGTCTGTTCAAAATGCCCTAATCATAAACAATGTAAATATTACTTTAGATAGATAGATTCAAGCATACTTTTTCAGTATGGTTACTCAATTTAATAACTCACAAGTTAAGCAGAACAAATTTAAGATAATTCAGATCAGCAGGATCTAATAAATTACTTTGCACTGGATGCTTGTGAACAAGAAGGTTAGTAATTTTCTCCAGTCCTTTCAGTAATTTAGTTAAAACCTCTTTCTCATCCGAAGGTGATGCTATCCGTGGGGCATATGCTGGCATTGACCAGAATGGCTATGGTTTCAGTACATATGACCGTGACAATGATGGCTGCAACCCATGCATTTTTGGGGATATTGCGGTTAATGACTGCAGTGCTGAGGATGGTGGAGGGTGGTGGTTCAGTCGCTGTGGCTCAGCTGACCTGCATGGAGAGTGGCACCCTAAGGGAAATAATCGTTGGTGGGCATCTGGCCTACATTGGCTCACCTGGAGATCCACTGTGCCCTACTCAGCTAATGCAACACGTATGATGATCAAGACCATTAATCAATAATAGGTTTGCAGCAAGCAGCAAAATGATGTATTGCTTTTCAGTTTTCAACATGCAATAAACATATGATGATTTTAATTTTAATCTGTATATTTTCAGTTTGCATGGGTTTCCTCCTGGATCTCTAGTTTCCTCCTATTGTCCATGAACATGTGCATAGGCTAATTGGTCACACAAAATTGCCTCTAGCTGTAATTAGTGTGTGAATGTGTGTGCATTATACAGCAGTTACTAAAAACAAATGAATGTATATTTTCTATATACATATATTGTTTATATTATTAATGTTGGCATTCTAAATTTCATTGTTGATTAAATATTTACCTACAGTTGTTCACTAAATGTGACCTGTGTTTCACTAACTGTTTAACTAACACTGAGTCTTTGGTCTCGGGTTTGATAACCTTCAGAACCTTCAAGATAAGCATGAAAAATTACGGACATCGGAAACTTTTAATTTTAGGAGAAAACCTGCCAAAACAAGCTGTTGATAACACAAACATAAACATTAGGTGACTTGTGCATAAGAAACAACTAACATGTGGTCACCACCATCATAGTTAGACATTCTGTTAGTTTCCATTGCCTACAGAGCTTGCAGTCGCTTAGACTAATGTGTGCCTTTCTCTTGTTTGTCCATTTAAAAGGAATTATAGAGAACAATGCTTTCCAAAATACACTGTTATTGTGAAGATACAAATAATAAACTGTATGCAAGGTTTCAAGGTTTATTGTCTTTGTTTAGCACAAAAAGATTGCAGTTGCATCCCCAAGAAAGTGACATTTGACATGTTGTACACACGAGCAAATTGCAAGTATTTGCCTGATACCCTCTGCACATGCCCTGCTATCCGCCCATAGAGTGACATTTAACATAATATCCATACAAACATGCAACAAGACAAAAGTGCTCTGATCCTACCCTCCTTTCCACCCATACTGCACAAAAATTTATAATTTGTTATTTCACAAACACTTTATGCACAATTTCTGTTAGGGTACATACTGTATACTATATTGGTGAATACTGTAGTTATGGCACATATTCTTAGTAGTTGTACATATTTTATTGTAGTTATTGCAAATCTTAAGACAGTATAAAGCAACATCTAAATGCAAATAATCACATATAACACATTTACCATAAAACTTTCTCTTAATCTCTGCACATATAAAACTTACTCAAGTGTCTTTTGGCTTTTATGAGTAACTTAATTTCAGGGGTGGAAGATAATGAACTACATCTCTTCTTATATTGCTTTATTTTTTAATAAAATATTCAACATTACTTTTTATATACTGTTAATAGCCAAGGCAATGATTATTTAAGTGTAGCTAATGTGGTTAACATAATTGTTCAAAACTGCAATCCTCAGACCAGAACATGAAACATCTGATTAGTTCTGTAAGTTATAGACATGAAGTAACTTGTAAATACTGAGGTAGTGATTCACCAGATGTATATGATTTTACTTTTAAGAGTAATTTCCTGATGACTACTTTTACATTTAGTGAAGTGAGTGAATCCAGCAGTATCCAGCAGTAATACACAGCCATTACTTGCTCAAGTGACACTAGTATTTGTAATATACATTCATGGGATTAAGTTTAGAAGTGTTTGCATCATATCCTTCCCACATACCCTCCCATCCACACACACAGTGACCTTTAACCTATTCTACACATGAAAATGCAACAACAGATAAGTGCTCTCTTCCCAATCCTCCCCACATACCTTGCCATCCACCCATATTTCACAAATATTAGTCATTTCCATGCAGTGAAGCACAAATGTTTAGTTATTACACAATTTCAATTTATTCCACATATTGTAGTTATTGCACATTGTGGAAGTTCCTTTATTATTGCACAAAGTGTAGTTGTAAAACAAATTCTTAATTTTTGCTCATATTGTGTTTAGTGCTTGGAAACAAAATCCGGTGCCAATATACGATTACTATTTACTGTATGTCTCAAATGCATTAAGGAGGCAAGAAATTCCACTAAGCGACAGTGCTAACCAGTGGTTGTGATTGTGATTGACAGTGATTGTGTTCTGGTCAAACAGTGAGATTGCAGGCATAGTTTCTAGTTTTCTTCATACTCTACCCATCTCAGCTCTAGAAACCTCTTTTAGAAATACACCATTACCTCAAAGGTATGAAATCCAAAATCCTATTTTTTCCATATCAACAGGAAACACATGATATATTATTATAACACATCAGTTGCTGAGGGCAAACCAAAGAGTGAATTTCTACAACAATCAAATTGCAATGTGAATAATCATTTGAGTGTGTTTTGGACCCTTTGCAGTGACAATCTCATTTTTCTATTACATGCATGGCAATAACAGTAAATTTACCTTATTCAGGGTATTAGTTAAAAATATAGGGAACCCTTCCTTTCTATATTCCATCATTAAATAGTACGCAAACTTGAAAGAAAGTTTACAGTCAAAACCTGTAAAAAACAAACAAACAAACAAACAAAAAACAGTTTTGTGTTTAACAGTATTGGGCCACTAGATGGAGCGCTTTTGTTAGAAAAGGGGATCAGTGCGCAGCAGTGCCAATAACACATTAATACACCCAGAAAGCCTTCAGCACTGGATATTTTGCCATTGTATGCCATCTAACACACCTGATTCAACTGAAAGGAAAGGCTTTAATGGTGTGCATCTTGTGTGTTTGAAGTGGGAACACAAATCTCTGTATGGATGTAACCTTTCCAGGACCAGTGTGTGACACCTCTGCATTTTCTGAAACTGGATAAGATGTGGTACATTTAACTTTATATCCTAACAGCCATTAAAGTCACAGGCTCTGAATCATAATCAGGATATACACTCCACTGTACAGTACAGGAATACACTCCAACACTTCAACAAAAATAGTTAACCTTATACTTATGCACAAAATAGCTTGTTCAAATTTAAGGAGAAAGATACTTATTACAGCAGTTTGGTAACTCAGTGAATAAATTTTTCTGTTATACAGTGACTTTTCTGTCCCTATGATTTACTTATTCATATTTTCCTTTAAAATGACTCCCATATTTATAAAAATGACTTAAGTTGCATATTAGGTCTGTTTGTCACACAGAGATAGCAGACATTAAAAATACTATTTTGTATTTTACCCACCTTTTTATTGATATATGCACTAAATTTCACAAGAACTATAAACCATGAAATGATAAAAACCTCAAAATATTCTTTAATTATGTTATAGACTAGGCTAAACTACCTCTAATCATACATATAAATCAGGTGAAACTATAGTTAGTTAGTATAATGTTTAACCATTTTCTTCATTTATTGTGTGTCCCTGAAGTCATCTTCCACACTGTTAGCATGAAAGACTACAATAAGACTACAATTCAACTGAGAACATTTCAGGAAGTGACAAATTTATTTCAGCAGGAATTCAACTGTGCAAATTGAGGTAAGCTTAAACTGTAATGACACTTGGGGAATGTATGTTAGGAGCCCAGTCAAACAATGAGGCAGATTATATGGCAGCTAAAAAGACAATGAAGAGAGATGTAGATGTGAGGTACAAATTGGTATGTATTCCAAATCCGTATCAAATCCAAATCTATTATCAAGAGAAATATAACTGATATGTGGCAGAAAGAATGGAATATGAAAAGAAGGGGCATCTCTGCTATGCTAAAGAAAAGAGTGTAAAGAAAGAACATTGCAATTTAGGGAAAGAGAGAGGGCAATTGGTATGACGAGACTGAGACTGGCACACTGAGGCCTTCTCACCTGAAATCAGTGTCTGACTTCACTAATGCTATTGTAGCTGAATGATCACAAATCCCTACAGCCACATTCCAAAATCTAGTGGAAATCCTTCACAGAAGGGTGGAGCTTATTATAACAGCAAAACCATTCCCAGAATCCAATTTGCTCTTTTTATTTACATATGGAATAACCTTATGAAAACAGCTTGGATCTGTTGAAAAACGCTTTGATAAAATATCTTAAATTTAATGTTATAATATATTTTCTATGGCTTAGGATGTTACCACATTGTTGCAGATTGTTTTTCAATGTAACACACTGGAATATTGATGGCATCAAAAATGGACTCATTACTTAGGGCAGAGGCTTCTGGGAAGGGTGAGCTGGCCCCTTTAATGCCATACCTTTGGAGGGGGATGTTTAACAAGCTCATACAGTATGGCTGTCATGGTCAGGTGTCCACATAATTTTGGCTACATATTGTGTTGCTGTTTTGCTTAAATTGAGATTCAGTTGGGATGCACACCGCTCTGGGACTATTAATTAACTTAGCTGATTTTTTGCATTGAGTGTATGAGGAGTCTGTGTGTGTGTGTGTGTGTGTGTGTGTGTGTGTGTGTGTGTGTGTGTGTGTATGTGTGTGTGAGTGTTA
>JAQQZR010000758.1:0-13139 GCA_030068235.1 Notoglanidium macrostoma | reverse complement strand
GGCCACTTGAGGGAGCTCAGGAGTGGTCGCCTCACTTTTGGCCACTTGAGGGAGCTCAGGAGTGGTCGCCTCACTTTCGGCCACTTGAGGGAGCTGAGGAGCAGTTGCCTCAGTTTCAGCCACTTGAGGGAGCTCGGGAGCGGTTGCCTCCTTTTTGCCACTGGAGGGGACTCTGAAGTGGACCTCGTCACTGCCTTTACCTGGGTTAGCTCGCTGGGGCAGCTCCTCAGCGTAGTCAGCCCCCCCAAAATTTGTCTTGGGGTTGTTTCCTCTACCAGGCTTCACTTTTTTTTTAAAAAAACCCCTTGAGTGCCTCCCCGAAGTGCTTGGGGGACTTTAGGCATGGGTGCGCCATGCTGATGAGGCTCTCAGCAAACATGCGGACGTGTCCAGTTAGCCAATATATCATGCACTGTACCCAAACATCGTCAGCAGGCTTTGGCTTCAGCAGATCCTCAAAAAACAGCCTGCATTGAAGCAGGAAGCCATTCGGGGGGAATTCCACTCCATCATAGGGTGCCAACCCTAAACACTGCCGAAAGCATGGCGTGATGTGGATACGTCCATCCTCTGATTCTCCTGCTGCGTTCCTGGTAGGGCGAAGCATTCTGTCACATTTGCGGGGTTGGTTGGAACACATGGACAGGAGATGGCATTGTGAAACTCATAGCGAGTTTATTATATATAATATATACAATGTAAGGCAGAGGTACAAACAAACGGCAGGCAATAGGGAAAAACAATAACAAGCAGGGGTCAAGGGATTGGCAGAAAGAGTCCAAAGGGTAAATCCAAATAACAGTAATCAAAAACCAAACAGAGTCAAAGCACAGTAATCAAACACGAGTATTCAAAAAAACGCTCAGTTAGACAACACGGAGGAAAATCTATAATACTTCGCGAAGCCGAAGCACTAATTCAGTCCTTTTAATACCTGGCACAATTAGTCCATGAATGAGAGCCACCTGCTCCCCGCTGATTGGCCTACTGGCTGGGAGCAGGCGCTCATGGGAACTGTAGTCCGTGTAGTTCAGGTGTTCTCCGTTCAAATGCGGAAGCACGTGCTTCCGCAACGGAGATGAAGCGCCCGCTGCGCGCGTGGCCAAGATTTCACTGCATGCTGAGCGCAGAACAAGGTGCAGGGTATGACAGGATGGAATAATGAAGAACCTCAAAACTCTTCAGCATAACCTCAGATCATCAGCTAAATGGTTGAAATATATAAATATATTACCATGCACGTATAATTTTGACCATGTGTTAATTTAGGAAAACCCAAACTAAATTGAAACTTGTACACCAAATTCTTAGTTTTTTTCTATCAAAGATGTATGCTGTGCAATCATACTGTGACAGAAAATGAACAGTTTAAAGAAGTCACTGAAAGCCTAATTTTGCCATGATAGTCACCACATCTCAGAACTATATGAAGCCACTCCAAATCGAACTTCCGAATCAAATGTTAAAATTGAACAGGCTACAAAGTGACCGAGAACAGGCTCAGCCTACATGTGTTCCACTACTACAGTGTCCGATGTTGCTTTATTGTCAGTGTCAAGTGTAGCTAAATAATTTAGAACACACACATACATACACAAAAACAAACAAACAAACAAACAAATAATGAAGCAAACCATCTTTGCCCAAAAATATAGGTTGCATCACGTGAAATCCATGATGAAATTCTTGTCAGGTGCAGGGCAATCAGGGAGAAAGTCATTGTGTACAGCAAGAGTTCATACATTGCATCTATTCAAAATCAGTTTAATTTTCAGCAATTCAAAAAATACTAATCCACATAATGAAAGGCTTCGGCAAAAAAAGCTCTAAAGCCACCACACAGAAACCCTGTAAATGCATCCCGCAGAAATACCACTGCATCAAGTGGAATTGAAAATAGATAAATGAATTATCAAAGTACATGCAAAAGCATATTTCATAATTTGTGAAAAGATTATCACCTAATTAAGATAAGTAGGTGTTTGTATAATCATGTTTGATCAGCTCTCCAGAGAAGTCATCAGAGAGCAGCACATTTTTCACATACACTAAGACAAATAAAAAAAATGTAAAGGTTTGTTCTCACATATAATCATAAATATTATAAACCCTTCTGTCACATTTTCATGCAAAGTATAGCAACAGATTCTGCAGCCTGTGGAAGTGACACCACCAGCACTATCCTCGTCATCATGATCACCACCACCACAACCAACATAATCACCACCACCATCACTAAAACCACTTTCATCACCATAAATATCACAACCCTCATCTTTATCACTACTACCACCCTCAGCACCATGACCACCCTCTTCCTCATCACTACCACCACCCTCATTAACACCGCCATGACCATCCTGATCATCAGTATCACCAACACCATTACATTTACCGCATTTGGCAGACTCCCATTCCCAGAGCAACTTAAGTAAGTGCTTTAAAGTCTCCATGAGTAAATGACCATCAGCAGCATCATCAACATCATAGTCATCATTATTACCATATTCCTATTCCTATTACCATGTTCCTATATTGCAAAAATATCAGTATCTGTTGCAATATGCAGATGGTGGAGTCAGAATTTGGTATCAATAGCATGAATTTATTGACCTGACCTGCCTTGTGACAACAGTTCAGGTGGTGGTTTAATAGTGTGGGGAAAGTTTTCTTGGCACACATTGGTTCCTTTAATACCAATCAAGCATCATTTATATGCTACAGCTTATTTGAGTACTACTGCTGTCTGGATGCATTCCTTCATGCCTATGATTTTCTCAATGGATATGTCCAGGAAGATACAGCACCATGTCACAAGGAACCTCAAACTGGTTCTATGAACATTGTAATGAGTTCTGTGAACTTCAATATCCTCTTCAGTCACCAGATCTTCCAAACATCTTCACAACATAAATATGCAGTTGACCAATCTACTTTTACATTTACATTTATCTCATTTATACAACGCAATACATACACCACAAATACTGTATGTGATGCAACATGTTAGCATGGACCAGAATGTCAAAGGCTGTTCTGAAGGCAATTGTGGTGGACAATATTATTATGGTGCTCTTTTAAGGATGTATTGGTTTTCTTTATTTTTATTTCTTAAAAAACAATATATGTAAATTATTTCTTAAAAGACAATGTGTATAAATTAATGGACTGTCATTTCCCTTTACTTAGTTTAGCAGTTCTTGGCATAATATGGATTACTACAGTTGTGGAATAAGCTATTTACTGTATACCAACACTACCTCATCACAACAAAACTTATGGTCTCAAACACTTTACATTTTTAAATGCATTACATACATATATAAATACATACATACATACATACATACATGTATGTCCTCCTGAGCAAAAAAATTAGGCAAACTCAATATTGCAAAACATTATGCTTTTAAGGGTCTCAACAGCAAATCACTGGTCAGGAAAATGAGCAGGAATTAAACAAATAGATAAAGTACATTGTTGTGGGATAGTTTTTCCCTCGATTTCCTTTAAATGTTGAAGTCTTGTGGGTAAACTTGCAGATGGCTTTTTACAGAAAGAAGAGTCCATGTTGTTCCACTCAATGTTAAAGTCTTCAAACAGAAGATAATTTGGAGAATTCTGAACAGCCAGACAAGTTAGTTTCATATTTATATCATTTAAACATATCTTTTCATGATTTTCTCTTTGCATACCAGAAGACTATGTAAGTGAAATTTCCTGTTTTCAGGAAGTGAGGTTTCCTGAAAACCAGGGACCCCAAAAGGAAACCTACAAATCTCAAACATATAAACTTGCATAGACAGTAACCTGAGCTCAAGGGATCCTGGGGCTATGCTACAACTGTGCTACGCCCTATTTTTTAAGAAATTAAAGGCAATGCACAGCCACTTATCACTGAAGAAAAGCTCCATACCAAAGCAATGATTTCATAGAAACCTTTATTTCTTTGTGGCTTAAAAGACACAGGAGTCAATCCTTTCTATGTCCACGAAATCAGATTTCCCCTGTAAGTCACATATCTGAGTGCTATTTGGAAGGGAGCTCAAAGACAGCCCCAGAAGAGCAGGCACACCAGGGTATGACTATCGATTGATAGAGGAGAGCTGCAATCTGCCTGATTGGCAGCAGTTCACAATGACACGGGGAAGAGATGGTAAACAATAAAGGCTTTAGTGACAGGATATTTGAGAATGATGAAGGGACATGTGCGAGTACATTTAATTACCAACTTTTCAGGAATTACCTGTTTCCCAGTACCTATATGATGAACTGCATGTTCTAAAAACAAATTTTAAGTTGCAGACATCACTATAATTCTCTGATTTATTAAGATCAAAATATTAAAATAGTCATTATGTCATTAATGTGTCTTACAAAACAATGTTTTAGCAGCTTTAATATTTTTAACATTAAAAATGTCAATTTTATCATGAACAGACCACAAGTCATCTTACATTGCTAATATCTGGCACCTGTGACACTGATATAGGCCTATTCATTTATACTGACAGTCATTAATACCAGTCCTTCACAAGTGACAGTTCCCAAGTCACAGTGTTCATAAAAAAATGTTAAGGCGTCAGTAAATCAGCTTGAATGAATGAAATGAATGTTTTTCTTAATTTCTACAACTCAAATTAAATATGAACTAAGATAAACCCTGAATTAAAACATTATATATTTGTTCATTTGACTGACACAATCCTCTGTAGACTCAGGTTTTCTCTACAGACTAAAACTATCAGTTATTAATGACTACAAGGTAGTGCTTCTAGACCTCATGAAAATATGCACAAGTGCAATTCATTTGCAATTTTAACAGTTGGTTGAAATAAACAATCAAAATAAACAATTGTTTTTACTACCCTGGACTAAAGATGTGTAGATGTAACTTTTTATACATAGATATTCAACTCGTGGCCTAACGGTTAGAGAAGTGGGTTTGAGCCTGAAAGGTCACTGGTTGGATTATCTGGAACGGCAGGAAGAATGAACATCACTTTCCCATCCCTCTGCATCCATGGCTGAAGGCACCTAACCCCAACTACTCCCTGGGCTGCAGCAGATGGGTATGTGTGCACTTCTCACTTCTGTGTGTTCACAGGTTCAAGGTATGCCATAATCATGTTTAAGGTTTACAAAATAGGTTTGTTGGAGAAAAAGTGTGCCTGTTTAAAATCATGGTGCATTTATGAGAAATAAACTAATGCTAACAACCAAATAGCACAATTCAGAATTCAGAACTCTGAGACAATTCAGCTCTGTACATACAGTTGCAGTTGCAAATAACTGTAATTTGTTCTCAGTAACTGGCAGTTTTTTTTCCCCTCCATTCCTTCCTTTGTTGTGCAGTTTTTTTTTCTTTGTAAAACAGTAGACATCAATAATATAGGAGTCCTCTGGGAAGAGTGCATTCTAGTCATCAACAGCCAAAAGACTGCATTAGTGAAATCTGGACACCAAGATTAAAGATCTAGGCATAGTTATATTACAAAAAAAAAAAAAAAGCATGCACAGGTCCACAGTAACAGGTTTAAGTTTCATGGTAGAATCATAAACATTAAGCCATGTAGGACCAGAGACTGAACAAAAGGGTTAGAGTACAGCAGGAGTAGGGTTAGTGGGTTACAGGGATTGTACCTGGAAATGTAGATCACCTTGAAAAATGTTCTATGCTTACTTTTGGGAATGAGAAAACTATGACAGGTAAACCTCAATTTAAAAAACAATATGATTTCCTGAAATAACATGATATAACAAGCTGAAAAAACAGCACAGCCAGTTGATATTATAGGTTTAAAACTTTGTTTATGGCCAATTCCCCATTTTCATCAGGTGAATGGGTGTGCTCTTGTTTTCTGATCTATAAAATAGGTAAATGATAAAAGAGTGCGGAGTGTTGTTATAGGAAAATAAACAAGAAAGGAGTGGTATAATGAGATTTTTATTAATGGACAGAATTTCATCCTTTGTATTGTTACATTGTTAAATATCCACAACAAAAGTTAGTTTTGGTTATCACTATAAGTGGTAGCAGCTGTGAATAGGCATTCCCTTACCATCCTCTCTTTTTCTCAAAGTTAAGACAAAAAAAAAGTGCTTATGCTACACAAAGTCATCAGTCATAAAGACTCTCCCATGGTGGAAACACCTTAAAAAGCTTTTCCTTTGTTACAAAGCATGGACACTGGAGACTCCTTCCATGAATGTAAACATATTCATGACATTGAATATATATGTTCTGACATTTCATACAGTATATATTTCAACTATCAACAGGTTTTATCTCTTATGGAGTCAACCTTATTGCTAAAATACAATTTCTTCTGCAGTTACTTCCTGGATTCTTCTTTCTATATTACAATTACCACAAATATAATAAAACAGTAAAATATATTAAATTTTCTTCAAAAACAACAGGAATTGAAAGCAAATGAGTATAAACCAGCTAATAAAGGACCTTATTATGTCATGGTACCATGGAATCTGTAACGTCGCGAGGCACTATGGAGTCTCCAGTCGCCTCTAAGGAAGAGGTCAACCCGGGGCCCGGTTGCTAGGCGACATTCACAGCTGTGAGCCATGCTTAAAAGACCCGCGGCACGGCAGCTCAGCGCGCAGACGTTACTATGCTGCTGGAGAAGAAGAAGGAGATGGTTTGAAAGGAGAGCAAAGAGAAGACGTCGTTGTTTAAAAGAAAGGAAACTGAAAGAGGAAATACTGTGATTTAAAGGGATTTTAAGAGTACAGGAGCCTTTCCTCTAGGCTATGGAAAGCTTTATTGAGGGACAGTTTAGAAGTCACAAGCACTGCCGGTCACTAATGTACTGGCGCGCTAGCTCAGCTAGTTAAATGCTGGGGTTTCGTCGGTTCGACTCCACGTCTCGGCAACTGAAGTTTTTAACCCTGTCACAAGCACTCCCTCACTACCTCATTTAATTTACTCACGCATTTTGGTTCCGTTTATATCCGGCTCTTTTGGGCTAACGGGTTTCGGCTTCCTATCATATACCACCTCGGGGTAACAGTCCAGTCCCTTAACAGAAACCATTCATTACCCTGCAGTTTTTACTAAAGTATTTGGTAGTTTGTAAGAAAAAAATAGATTTTGTTTGTAAATTTATTGTTCAAACTAGGTGCCAGTTTGTGGAGGGTGTGGGTATATGATACAAAAAATAAAAGTAACAAAGGCACACTGTTGCGAGAACAGAAAAAAAAAGTAAAGAAAGCCTTTAATAGATCATGGCATAAAAACAAGTGGCTCTTATTTATTATATATTATTTTAATACAATTACACGATTTGGAATGAACAGATAATCTGTTCTAAATACAGATATGTATATAGTCCTGTAAATAGTCGTGTGAGTAAGATGTTTACTTTTATCTGTCTGAGAGGTCAGAAAGTATGTTCATTTGACAAACAAAAACCATGAGTTTGTTACTTCATTGTTTTTTCCATTCACCCTCAGTAACTGTGCTTCTTCAAGGCTGCAGTGGTTTGAATTAGGTTACCAGTGTGTTTATATTTTTGAAATAGAACCAACCAAATTCATTATAAAATATTGCTGACTGGCACAAAAAAAAGTCCCATACACAGCTCTAGTGGAGACCAATTATAAATTGAGGCAGTATTTGCAGACTATGCTGGCATTTTTGCCTCTGGGTTTTTTCCATTGTTTTCTGGAACATTGTGACATGGTAAATTTGGAAAAACAAACAAGCAAGTAAACAAACAGATCCTTCTGGTTTAGGTCATGCCCACTTCAGTTTTAAATCCATTTCATATACAAATGTGTCAATTTAGAGCCCTGAACAGATACAGATCTAGCCAGGAGAAGATACCTCAACAGATCTGAGACCTGAAGCTACACTTTGCTTCACAAAGCTTGTCTAAGTGGTGAATCATGTCTGAGTGTATAAGAACATAACTATCAACTGGGAAGAGGATTTCTATCCAGATGATATCATGAAGTAATACCTAAGTATCTAATCTCAACTCAATAGATGCATTTGGACCATTTCTGTAAGGGTAATTGTAAGTGTTTTCCCTTAGGATCATTATGCAGACCTCAGCTATATTACAGCTGTGGATTTGCACAAATGGCTTCATACACTGCAGAAAGTGAAGAAACCTAAATTAGTCATTCTCTGTGCAGGACTCTGGGTCACTACAGACTCCTCCCTTAGCATCAGTATTTATTCACTTTGATGCATCTGTCAATAGCTATTGAGGGACAAACAAGAGCTTGATTATTAAAAAGAACTCAGACAAATTTTAGCTTGCTCTCTAATGATCATAATGGTGATGCATGGGTGTGTGTGTGTGCACTGAGCAGATACAGTATGGTATATGGGTACACTAGAGGTGCTTCTATGCTTGTGTGTGTGTGTGTGTATGCATTGGTGGTTGGGGAATGTGGGATCAGGTCTTTGAATACACTGGTTCTGATCTCTTATTGAGCTGTATTATGTGCTCTGCTCAGCATGCATTCAACACTGCAGCCATTTTAAAGGGATTTCAAAGCGGAAACAAAGTGCCGTAGATTTTCCCGCAGCATGAGTTCTCCCACAGGTGTGTGACGAGCTGATATTGTGCTGTGGTACAATGGGAGTTTATTTGATGTACACGCTGGACCTACCTGAGACACACACACACACACACACACACACACACACACACACACACACACACACACACACACACACACACAGAATGCTAATTAGCACAATCGGATTGTTACACATTCATGCTCCAGGTCTCTTTGTGTCCATCAAATTGGAAATTGCTAGCAGGCTCTTTTGGACTGGTTTGATGCTGTTCAAAGAGCCAGACTCTCTAGTCTGAAACAATCTGGCTCCCTGTCAATGTTGCCACTGCCAAAGGATAGTATTATAATGTAAATTAGCATCCAGGTCTGTGAAGGGGACTTTCTGTCTTACAACATGAAGACATTTATCAGTATTATGGTACTTACAGTACTATACTATAAGTTTTAAATAATTTCTTACTCTAGCTGATGGGTAATCTTGAAATTTTTTCAAAAATTGCAACAAACAAAAAACTTTATTTCTGTGTAACTGCATATTAAAGATAATCAAAATAGCAGCAGATTGTGTTATGGCAGTAAGTCATTGAACTGATAACTAAATGTAACAGTAATATAACTATAATTATAAAGAAATAGAATAATTAGTACAGCCATTTTCACTTTGGGATAGCTCACACCTTCAAGACAATTCTGGAAAAAGTGGATACACTTTTTCATGATTTTTCTGTTAATTCTTTTTCTTTTCTTTTTTTTTAAATAATTATTATAATTACTAAATGTTTAATGCAAGTGTGTTAAGTTATTGTTTAAGAAAACTAACAAACAAGAAACTTCTTGCACCTTGCTCCAAAAAGACAAATATTTGAAGTTTTGGGGAGTCGAAAATACAAGAAAAATGATGTATAAATGACTTATTTAAAGTCACACTTATGATATCTGACTAGTTTATGTGAACAAAAACAACAACAACAAATAAAGCAGCTTACTGCAGAGTCAAGAATTCCTTTTTAGGAAGCTGAGGTCAGAGCACATGGTCAGCCATGGTATATCAACCCTGGAGTAGAGAAGGTTAAGGGTTTAAGGGCCCAACTGTGGCAGTTTGGCGGTATTTGAAACTCTGACCTTCTGATCAATAACCCAAAGCCATTCCAGTTTCCATTCCATTCCAGTCTCCAGTGCCCAGGTTGTAGCAGATTACCTGTATTGATCCATTATCAATACAATATAGTGTTTTTTTGTAAGAGCATCTGTCTTGCCCATGTGTTCCAAATGTGAGTCACCTTCCTGCTGCTCAGCCAGTAACTCTACTGTCCTGATCTGTCTCACCTCCTCCCTCATCTGCAAAATAGTCTCTTTGGCCACATTCACATTAATATGCTTTAATTATCATCACTTTTGCTTCATTTATGCCTTTGGTCCATACTACTCTTATTTTTGAGCCCCTAAAATGGAGGGTTTGAAAGTGCTGCTGGCCTTGATTTAGTATGAAAACTCCAGGGGGGCTTTTGTAAACAATAATGCAGACACCCAGGTTTGCTTCCTGATTGGGTCTTATCAGTCATAATATCACTGATTTGTCACACTCCAATCACATGATCCTTTTCCAGAAGAAAATAAACAGAAAAATGCTGCCTTAAACCTAAACGGTATTAATGTGGACCTAGCCTCTGTCTACTTTTCTTCACACTATTACTCATTATTATTATTCTCGTTCTGTCCCCACACTAACTTCCTATCTTACTTATCACTATCCCGACTGTCCTTATGTGTCAAAGCTGTCTGTTCAAAGAGCTTTTTTTATTGCTTCTGTCTTAATTTGCTTACCAAGACTGCTTTATGTAAATATAAAGCTGCTCTTCTGTGCACAGCTACGCCCTAATAAAATAATCTATGAGTTCAGGGATCAATTACAGTCTGGAGAGTCAGAGTCCAGCACATTTTTGTGATTTTCTACACAAAAGCCCTGTTCAGAACTTATATTAAGATCCATCTTGGGTGATCTGATCACAAGTAGACAGCCAAAACAAATAGCCACACATCATGCATCTTTACTTGTGATCACATTTCATGAGTAAAATGGTTCATAACCGATCGGCAAAAATCAATCCAAAATCACTTCTAAACCATACAACAAAAAGTAGCTCATTTCAATGGCCCAACGTGTTTATATTTAGCTGTTTAACAGTATTTCCCAATTAAACCGCCAAACACTCAGACTGGTTGTTAAAACACACACCATCAGTGACTGACTGTGATGTATTTTGTGCAGCTTTTGCCTAGCTAATTATCCTCCATGTGCTTTATGCAACCAGACAAATAACCAAAAAAAGGAAGAAAAAACTGAAGCAAAATGCAACATGCAGGCACTAATTTAGCATGGGTGTAATTCTTAAGATAATCACTCCCTCATCAACACAGCTCCCACAAACCATATCAAAGTGCACTCACACAAAATCTCATGGACACCCTATAAATATTATTCTGTTTTATTTGTGTATGAATAGTCTGAATCTTGTTAAGCTGTTAAAAAATACCATATTGTGTGTAGGCTATAGATTCCTTTAAAAAAGATGCAAACATATATAATATTGCTCTCATATTGTAGCTGCACATGTTTCTAAAACAGACTTGTTAAAGCTTCATATCTGGAAATGTATTTGTGTTTTCTGACCATTAAGTGCACTCAATGGCTTTAATGTTGTAATTCTGTCCAACAATATGTTTCCCTAAACAGTGTCATCTGATGTTTGACTATCCACTGTAAAACACAAAATAGGCTGTTTACAAACCTTAAACACCTAATCCAACATGAAAAACAATGCAAAATTGGTTGTAAAACCTATTAAACAGTAATATCACATATTATATATTAATGAAATAGAATTAAAAACACATACTACACATACATCAACACTATGTGTGCAGTTTACATATCAATGACTGTTTTGTAATCTGGAAGATATTGGTATATTGTCATTTCCACAATCATTTGCTGCACTCAATATAATGTACAGTATGTGTGATTTAAACTCTGTAGTGCCCCTGCTTGGTGATCTCCACATTATCTCCCTGTGATAAGGAGCTTCAGTTCAAGTAGAGGTCCTGGTCTTATACAGGTTCTCAAAACTGCAGCAGTCATTTTTATGGTTATAACTAGAACTGTGATGTGTAGGTGGGCAGAGAGAGAGAAAAATAAATGCATACAGATACATACATACTCATACATATTGGATGAAATGGGAAAATATAGTTAAAAAATAAAACGAGTGCAAAACTACTGTTATTTTGACGAGGTAGGCCATCCTGAATTTTATGAGCTTTTCAAATTTTCAGCTTTTACCTGCTGCCATTTCTATTATAGCAAACCATTTGTTCCTGTCAATGAGCACTAATGTTATCCTCAAGGATTCTCCTCTGTTATAACTTTTATTAATCCCAATTCTCAGTAGTAAATGTTATCTGTATTTATAAAGTTCAAAAAAGGCCTTCAATTGTGTGACTATCAAAACTGTTCTTGCTGGATTAAAACTAGCTGTATCCATACAGCAAAGCCATGTAAAGGTTTGTGAGGGTCAGGAATGTTTTTACTGAGCACGACAATGCAGAAAAATATACAATCAGTTGGTCTGTTCACATGATGGTATGTTAAATGATAGTATGACAGTATTTTATGACATTCCTTGTGATGCTTCTGTAAAGTATACAAGTTAAAAACAAAGCCATAATTCCTTTTTCTCGTGCCATTTTAGAATAGTATGAAAACATCTTAGGATAAAACAGGCTGAGTTTGGGGATGTGATTTAAATTTTGGTGGGTGTGCCTTTAAAAATAAAAATGTAAATAGGCTTACTCTTATTTGCTAACATGTTGAAAGGAAAACTCTTAGCCACACCCTCTCTAAACTGGAGCTTAACACTGAGAGGTAAACAATGGCTCCTGCATGGGGATTTAATTTAAAACTGAAAATTAATAAACAGAAACTGAACCACCAGTTCCATAATCCAGACTACAGATGCCCATTTCAGAAAGGCAATTTTAATCTTACTTTTATATCATATGCTTTAGTGACAGGCCTATCACTAGTCACTGCAGGTCTAATATATATATATAACATAAGCTATGTACCATATTATATATTAATGTGATAGTGAACATAGTTGTGATTTTACACTGTAAAAACTTAAATCCTAAAACTATATACATATAATTACATAGATTGTGCAACTTGTCACATCACTAACACTAGGTAAACTACCTAGCCAAGTTAAACTGAACAAGCAACAGCTTACCACCTGAATATTTTATTTTTTTTGGAAAGTTTCATGTCCCTGTTATGATGACATCCAGCTGCTTGTGTATACATGAACAAATATTCCCAAAATTATATACATATACTACAACCCGAATTCCAGAAAAGTTGGGACGTTCTTTAAGTTTGAATAAAATGAAAACTAAAAGACTTTCAAATCACATAAGCCAATATTTTATTCACAACAGAACATGGATAACATAAATGTTTAAACTGAGAAATTTGACAATTTTATGCACAAAATGAGCTCATTTCAAATTTGATGCTTGCTACAGGT
>JAQQZR010000757.1:0-13140 GCA_030068235.1 Notoglanidium macrostoma | reverse complement strand
CGCATTAAGAAGGAAAGAAATTCCACTAATAACCTTTTATGTCAACAACCGCTCAACTAAGTAAAGAGAAACAACAGACCATCATTAATTATCCAGTCTCTTTTAAAGTCATAAAAATAAAGAAAAACATTGAATTAGACGGCGTGTCCAAACTTTTGACTAGTAGTGTATATAAATAAAATAAAATATGACAACTTTTTTTTTTTTTTCAATTCACAACCTATATCATATTTCACTCTGCGTAGATTAAAGCTAAATTACACACATAAAGCAAATATGAAAAACTATCAACACAATCGACGAGTGATTTGTTTTCAAACACATTACAGAAATAAACTCATGTTAAAGAACAAGTGGGCAAAAAAACATTTAGTCAAATTCTTGATACTGAGTGTGGATGGGAGAAGTGGAAGTACAGCAGAAGTTAAGTTACTTAGGTAACATAAATAAAATCGACTGATTAATCAGTTTGTGTGTTCATTATGACTGTACTATGAACAAATGACCAAGTATAAAAGAATATCACATTAATGATCTTTTTCATTTGTTTTCTCTTTTCCCCTGACAGAAGATACTTAAAGTTTGCAAGAGCTTTATACTAAAATTACAAGGTGTCTGCCGCAGCCAAGGCGCAAAGCTCAAAAAAAAGCTAATTGATGCGATCTTCCCTGAGGGTAACCAGGGCACGTGTCAAAGGATGAATAAATGTTAGAAAGAGACCTCACCGTCGATCTTATGCAAGCTTTCTAGGAAATCTAGCAAAGTTCAGTAATCTAACAATCCAGAAGTAAACATAGCAGCTAACTCATGAGAATATTTGACTTTCCACAAAATGCTTTTTGCAAATAATAATTAAAATATCATCTAAGATTGTAGCTTAAATTAATACTTTCATTCCTTTCAGTTACCCGTGTGATTTGCTTAATAAAATACTCTGTATGTTGAATAAAGGATCTTTCTTATATATATTTGTATTTATTCTTTCACTGTTAATCGTTACCTTTTTTTTTTTTAAATTCATTTCATGGCATTTTTTAAAAAGATATTTTTAATTTAATTTAATATTTTTAACTTAATTATAGTTTTTTGTTGTTTTTCATATTGTTAATATGAAATTCACTCAGTAAATCTATAACACTGACTCTACAGTTAGCAACACAAATAGAATCTCACACAGTTGTACAAGTCATGCACTTTTTAGACGGTCTCTAACTGACTCAACTGCTACATCATGACCCATGTTTCTGAAATATTAGCTTTAGTGAGATTAAAAGGGAAAGCTTATATGCAAGTTTTATCAAGAGAAATATGTAAATATGCAGTTAATATCGACTATAAATCCAACTTTAACTCAGTCACAGGGTTATGCTCATGAAATAAACCTAATTTCTCCTCTTCTTGACTTGTAGGTCATGTGTTACCGTCATACAGGAGGTTAATTTCTTTATATTTTAGCCACTTATTCATCTGTAACCTTGCGCAGTTTTTATTGCAGTCGTATCAAGCGGACATTTTGTCCCCGTGCATAAAGCGAGGTCCACATGGAAATAAAATAAAATTATATGTTTTTAATACATTAATAGATTAAATTCCCATTAACTCATGAAATTTTTATAAACAAATGGACAATTTTGACTAAGGGCATATAAATATAAAATGCTATATTTTAATTTGCAAAAAAAAATGATGATTTCAGCACATCCCATTTTCAGAATGAGGGTCTGCTTGCCTTTAACGAGTTTTTTTGTTTGTTTGTTTATGCAAGTTTTATTTCTGTTGTCTTTTGTACTTTATTCTCAGATTGCGGTTAATTTTATTCTACATTGTATTTAGTTTCCGTTCTTTTTTCTTATTTTATATTTGCTGATTAATTATTAATATATTTATATATATATGTTTTTATATATAATATTAATTATTCACTCTTTGTAAACTTTTTACATTGTTTTAAAAGTACATTATTTATTTATTTATTTATTTATTTATTTATTTATTTATTCTTTTAGGTTCCAGGGTACACATCCTAATAGCACATGTAGAACATGGACGTGTACGTTCAGCTCAGCTCCAGGTTTGGATTCATAAAGATTTGATTTCTAGACTTTGCAGGATGAAATGTAAAAACAATTAAAAAGTCAATATTTTATTTAGAAAAACATGAACAAGTTACGTTATTTCCTGTTCTTGTGTCTGCCATGAAAAATGAAAATAACAAGAAATTATTTCAAAAAGGAAAGTGAATGATACAGGATACGGACAAAATTTTAAAATAATTTATAAAAAACATACAGTTGTCAGTAAAATCTTCTAGAAAAGATGCTGACAGGTTTTCCGTCGGTTTGAACTCTGACATTACTTAGTATTTGACGTTATTTTTTGATGACGCGTTTTCACTGCGCTGCGGTGTTTCGGCTGTAACTATCATCACTTTTTAGAAAAAACACTTTTGACCACAAAAACAGACATGTCTCGTCAGAGCTGGCTGCTGAAACCTCTGCCTTATCTCATGTTTCGTCTTAAAAATATTCAGATAAATGGATGTATGTTTATAGAAGACTGAAGTGGAAACATGTCGCCTCTACTTCAGCTTGGATTTCTGCTCTTATGTTTATGTGAGTACATTGCAGTATTATTTATGTTTATTTGTGACAGTTTGTGATTTTGAAAATTATTTTTGTTCACTTTTATTCTGCGCAGTTGTCGCTGATAGATGCGCTGTGTCTCACGAACCACGTCTGAAAAACAAGAGGGAGAACGAATTGTTGAGCCGCAATGACAGCTCACCACACAGCCGTGAGGATGCGGATAAGGTGGGAATTTTATTTTATAGTTTAAAGTATGAAATAATAATAATACACCAATTTAAGGGTTGTTTAAAGATTTATTGCATAATTAAAGCATCAGGCTGGAGCACCCTAACAACGCTCTAGCAACCACCTGGAACACCATAGCAACAACAAGGGATATCATTTCAACTTAATAACAAAACTGTAGTAACCACCTGCAATATCATTGCAACTGCCTATCAACACATTTAAAACTACATGGAATTCCATAGAAAGTGCCTAGCAACATCCTAGTGACACCAGTAATCAAATGGAAAACCATGGCAACACCCTGGCTACCACTTGGGAAGCCATAGCAACACCTTAGCAACACTCTGGAAGCCACTTTGAACACCATAGCAACACCCTAGCAACCACCAAGAACACCAGGGCAACTGTCCTGAAGCAGCCTAGCAACCACCTTGAAAATCATAATAACAACATCCTAGCCTAGCAAACACCCTGTCAAACACCTGTAATACCATAGTAACACCCAAACAGTTTGGTGTTAGTAACACCTAAGTATCAATACTCCACAAGGATAACCATAGTAAGAGCCTAGCAACACCTTATCAAACACCTGTAATACCATAGTAACACTGTAGTAACTGCTTAGCAACACCTGATCAGGAATACCATAACAACACCCTTGCAATATTCTATCAACAATGTGGACAACTTAGCAACTGCCTCACAACACACTAGCAATCAGCCGAAACGCCACAGCAACCACTGTATTTTTGCTATATCTTCTGTCACTTTCTTTTAAACATTTTTTTTCCCAGCTGTATTTATTTTTTGTATATATAGTTATGTGGAATTTATATATTAAATTGGAATGAATACGGAGGATGAATTAAAATATAGAACATTTACATGATTTTAAAGTAGAAATGTCTTTAAGAAGCTAAGAACCTAGTTATTCGTTTGCTTGTTTGACCGTTCTGCTTTATTTTGTTTATTTTATAACCTTTATTTTTGTTTAATAAAAGTTAAAAGTAAGCTAACAGCCTTTAGCAATAATGCATTTTTTTTAATTAAGGCCTGTTAGAAAGTCATTCAAATTAAAGGTAATAAATTTGTAAATACTGTAAAATAGTACGTTTTCTCGCTTTACATTTCAGTAAGTAAATTCAATTCAGTAAATTTAAGTAGAATGTTATAAACATTGTCCAGTAAAAGTGTTTATTGAGAGTAGTGTCCAGTAAAATAGTAATGATTACAAGAAATTCATTTTAATTCAACAGTATTTTACTGGCAAATCTAAATCACTAATTCATTCAAAGGAAAAACCTCCTTTTAATAATTCCAATGAAAGTTTTGTCACTTTTTCAGAAAGGAAAACTCCGATGTCTGGCTTGTAAGAAACTTACAAAGAAGATGATGCCTTCAATCTCCAGAAGTCTTAAAAGGGTAATGTCAAAAGTTATGGTGTTTGAGATAACAGTGTCTCATTTAGGTTGATCTTAAGTAAGGATTAAAATGCTCGGCGACATGCTGTTATAGGGAAATAATCAATATCAAGATATATATATATATATCAACTATATAGCAATTCAGCAACTGAATTAAAAACATGTTAACAGAACCCTGGCAAGGGAACATGTAGTATTTATCATAGTATTTCTTATTAAAAGATAAAAAAAATAAATAAATAAACCATATATAAGATTAATAAATCAATTTTGAAACATCTTTTGAAATAAATTTCAAATTCTGTAGGCCGAATATTTCTTGGCAGTAAATTATTTAAGAGTTTATTTCTAGAAATGAGGCAGCAACACAAACTGACTCAGTCCAGTCAGTCAAAAAATGAAAAGTTGTTTCATTAAAATTTCTAAATCTACAGTTAATTATCTTTAAAATAAGGGGTAATTTGTTCAATTTGGCACAGCCAGTCCAGAGAAATTAGCAGGAATGTTTAAGCTGTAAACTTTGACGTGTAAAATGAAATTAATGAGCAGGTAATTTATGCATTAATCAGATAGTTGTCACATTTAGTCATATTTATAGTTTGTTTTACAGTATAATATTTTGGTGATTTCTACATTATAGATAAAGTAATGTCTTTACAGCAAAATTAGAAAATCGATACGTGGGTAGTTTTTTAACACGCTCTTGTTTCGAATCGCTCGTTTTCAAATTGCATTTGTATTTTGCATTTTTTACACTGTGTACTCTCACACATTAGAAATTTAAACAAAGCTAGCAAGTCGATCTCATCCAAAGTCTTCCTACATAAATATGTGCCTTTAGTTTAGACTCTCAATCTTTGCTTGTGTGTTAAACATTAATTGTGATTTTCTTTGTTTTTTCCCCAGAAATTAAAATCAGCATGTAATAATTTCGTAGATTTTCATCGGCGTTTATGCATTAGGAAAGCAGCGAAGGTCCACAAAAGCATCATTGATTTTTTATACCCTAAACGATCCCCGTTTGAAGCATGTAAGAAAGTAAATATATGTAAGGTAAAATTATATCCCTGAATCCTAACGCGATACACAGTATTTATATCATTTTATTTTTCTTGTAACGACTGAGGCAGAGGATTCATCACCTGTATCCGGTGTGTCGGAACAGGAACATCATAAAAATATACACAAATACACAAATCCATGATTTAGCCATTAGAAACCACGCTCTTACAAACTATTCCTAATATTAACTTTTGCGTTCAACCATTTTTCACACTCGCACTTTTTAAGCTCTGCTTCCTGCATTAATAATCGGAGGATAACAATAACAATAACAGCTTGCTAATAATTGCAATTATAATAAGATACACTGGATTTTCAAAAAGAAGTATTTTTAGATTGTAGTGTTAAATAGTGGGCAGGATGATTAAATGTCTTTAATCACATAAAAAAAAATCCTTCACTAAAACAGATAAAGATGCTTTTCAGCTGAAACCTGCATTTTTTTTTAATAAAATAAATGTGTCAATGTTTGTGTCACAGTTTGCTATTTTTTTTGCTAGCAATCTTTTTGTGTCACACTTTGCTATTAAACTTATTAAAATACACTTTACTCCTGCGGTTTTATATAGTGGCCAGTTATATTTTCACACAATCCATTTATTATTTATACCTTTTTTTGTACATGGTTTGTTTATTATGACGGAATTTTCACATTATTCGTTTATTTTAATGTTAAATTTTCATTTTGTTCATATTTTTGTATGATTCATTTATTAACATTGTAATTTTTTACAAGATTCATTCATTTCCATATTAATCTTTTACATGATTCATTTAAAACATAAATTTTCACGATTCATTTTATTAAGACATTCATTTTCCGACGATTCATTTATTTTCACACGTTAACGTTTCACACGATTTATATATGTTCACATGTTCATTTTTTTATGATTAATTTATTAAAATGTTTTTTTTCCCCAAGATTCACTTAATAACGTTAATAACGTTGTTCATGTGATTTGTTTATGTTCACATGCATCATAATAATTATACTGTGCAGTAGTGTTTGTTTATTTATTTTCTTGTTTGTTTATATGTTTGTTTGTTGTACTTGATTTAAAAATGGCAGGGCTTTGTGAAGAAAAAATAAATGAAACTAAGAAAGATCATGTCAGATCTTTTCCACCCTCGGTGTGAAATTTGCCAGATATAGAAATTAAGTGAAAAGCAATGAGAAACATTTTAGGGAAAAATAAGAAAAATAAAAAGTTAGAAATATCTGCTTGCATAATATCTTACTGCATTATATTATATTTAATATAATTAAATAATTTTTAATTAATTGGAAAATATTAGGGTTGATAATAGGTCTGCCTCTCAACATATTGATGAACACGGATTGTAGTCGGCGAGTAAAGCTGCAAATTCCTCCTGCAATGTCAGCTGCTTCTGTAAAAATCTTATTATGAATGCAACTTGATTTACTGAAAATCACAGCGTTTCATAACGAATAAGCCTATACGACATGTGTGTCACTGCACACTATGGAGTGAGATCACTGTCTTTTATATGAGCGTGCAGATACGAGGGTAAACCGAGCATAAACAGCAACGACAAGAGTGCAGAACAAACACTGCGTCTTTAGAATGCAGCACACAGCAGATAAGGGCGCTCGCTTCCCGCAGCCCTGCACTCCATTCACTGTATCCTGCACACTTCTCAGTTCATTGTTTAACAGTTAATTTTGTCTTGATTCCCCTATGCTATAAAGAACAGCGAACTTTTTCAGAAGCGAGCAGAAAAGCGCAGGAAACAGTGAATGGAGCGCAGGGCTCTGAGAAGCGAGTGCACTCATCTCAACTATGTGGCGTGTCAAAAATGCAGTTTATTTTCTGCGCTCCTGTCATTGCTGTGGTGACATAAGCACCCCGGAGTGGATTGTTTAGCACGGTGTAAGTACGGACCAGCGGGAGAGTGGGGATGGGGACAATCTCTCCCAGGGGCGCTTTGAAACCTGGTGTGAGTACAGCCTATGTGTGCACACCCTAATATAATTCAGAATCATATTCAATCTCATGTTCAAAAGTAATTATCCTATTATCAATGAAATTATTATGATTAACCCCAAATAAAGACCAGTAGTTTCAATAGAATTTGGCACAAAAAAAGCACATCACCAAACAAACACCATCCCCGTGGTGAAGTATGGTGGTGGTAGCATCACGCTTTAGGGCTGCTTTTCTTCAACCAGAACTGAGGCTTTCATCAAGGTGGATGGAAGCATGAAAAGCTGCAACTACAAGTCGATTTTAATGCAAAACATGCATGTGCCTGCTAATAAGCTGAAGATGAAGAGGAATTTCTCCTTTCAGCACAGCAATGTCCCAAAGCACACATCCACATCAACAAAGGAACGGCTTAACCAATATACAGTCAATGTTTTTAAATGGACTGGCCAGAGCCCGGACCTGAATCCAACTACTAATCTGTGGGGCGACCTAAGGAAGGCTGTACACAGGAAATGACCTCACAATTTGACGGCTCTAGAATGCTTTTACTAGAAAGAGTGGGAAAATATTGCCAAGTCAAGATGCAGATAGACTCTTACCCAAAAAGACTGAGTGGTGTAATGAAATCAAAAGGTGCTTCAACAAAGTATTCATTTTGAGGTGTGCACACTTGTGCAACCAGGTTATTGTAAGTTTTTTATATTTATTTTTCCATAAATCATTTTTTTTTTAACTTTGTTTGAATACCACGTGATTTATCGTAGTTTTATTTTTTTCTTTTTAACAGGGGGTGTAGACTTTTTATATCCACTGTAGTATTTGAGTACAATAAAATTGTAATAACAGTAAATGAATCAGTAAGATAATAAGTGAATATATACATAAATAAATGCATAAAAATGTTTTCTGTTTCATTTTTTTAACCAGTCTTAGTGGATTTAGTGTAGTTTAGTTTAGAAGCTGACTGGGATGATATCATATTTTGTTGTTTGCATTAATAAATAAAGCCTATCTTATATTATTTATCATTACATTATATCTAACATCTCCTTTTCATTTTCTTTTGCACTTATGAGTGAAGATAAACAAATTACAATCTAGATATTTTTTAATATTACTCATAGAAACTTAATATCTTAATATTTGACATACAGGATCAACCATGTACATGAAGTTCGACATCCTTTTTGGGATGATTTATTCATCTCCATCTGTCCAAATTAACAACCTTGAGATCTGCATTTTCTGTTTTTGCATTATCACCAGATTCAAGAAAATCCTCAGACAGAAAAACACATTTCTGCTGATGTAGAGAAGATGTGTCTGCCAGTCATCATGGTCCAGAAAGAGGAAGAAATACATAGAAAATATAGAGAGACAGAGACAGAGAGAGTGGGGGAGAGAGTGAGCATGAGAGTATAGGTGTGGCATGTAGTCGTTCCTCATTACAAACTTATTTTAAAATAAAAAACTAAAAAGGTCAGCATGCTGTCCGTAATTCACCTCGGCGTCCTGCTAATGATTTCAGGTAAGAATTTCTCAATATTATCGTAGCTAGTTAGCGATGATGAACCGTACTTATTAACACACGTCCGATTTTACTAAACACAGCAGGATCCAAAAGTCTGAGTCGACTCCTGATTTGTTTAATCTGTAATCAAAGAGTAAAGTTTGTCGAGATTTTTTTCTCGACAACAAAATATTCTTTGTCACTTATAAAAAGGAAAAAAACACAAAAACTCAGTAGCCGGGACAGAAACACATAACACACAGAGCATTTGGTGTGAAGCATCGTGACAAAGTGAATAAATTAACTAAAAAAAAAAAACCCTTTTAAATGATGCATTTCTGAATAATAAATATCTGCTTAGTGAATTTTTGCATTTATTTTCCACAACTGATTTCAGACTTTTGGATTCTACTGTGTGCATGTATGTGGATAAAAATAATGGAGTAAGTAAATAAGTAAATCATATTATTATTATTATTATTATTATTATTATTATTATTATTATTATTATTATTATTATTAACCAAATAAAAATTGCATTTTCATGAACAGCGGTTTTTACTGACTCTATTGGATTTTCGATTCATTCCCTCATGAAACCTGAATTAAAAAATCTGACTCTGAGTTCATCGAACATGATGAGGGACCAACATGTGGGGAACCTAAAAGTACGTAAATACTTTGTGTTTGTACAGGAAAATATGAACAAAATAAAAGTGTAAAATGTGAACAGGACTTTACAAACAAAAGCAAATTCCAATACAGCTGATGAAAATGTTCAGATTACTATATGAATATATTTGTACTATAATTATCATTATAATTACTATAAGCAGAAACTTTTTCCTCTGTCCTGTAGATAGCTGCTCCTCCGAAGTGGCAGAAGAACCCGATATTGTGTTGCAGTTGCCAGGACTTTATAAAAGTCACAAAACCCAAAGTTGACCTCAAGATCCAATTGGTAAGATATTCAAAATGTATTCAGTTTCATAAAATCTGTTTCATTTAAATAACATTTACAAGTTCCAACACAAATTCTTCACATAATTCATTAATAATGCACAGAATACAGGTGTGATTATAAAATCACTATGGTGCTATATCATGATACTCAAATGTGAAACAGTTATACCAGAAGATGTCCCGCCGTTCCAGGAAAATCCATGGTTTCAGCTTCATTTTCTCAGAAATTGTTTATTTGTCCCGATTTCATATTTCAGAACATTTTTTAATGATGCATTACCATCTACACTGATACAGCTAATAGTTTACACAGTGCCATCACCAGTCAGGGTTTTTCAATCAAAATGGATGTTTTAATAAATAAAAAAATATATGTTAACATGTATTAAAAAGTACACAAGGTAGTTCAGTAAAGTAAAGTAAACAATTAAGTACATTATTTATTTAAAAAATTAAGTCAGTAAGTAAGTAAGTATGTTTGTATGTATGTTTGGACATGCCTTCTCTTTCATAGGTTTTTCTTTTTTTTGTTGTTGTTTTCCACATTGTAAACATTTGTAAACAAAAATGTAAGCAATAAGCAAGTATGTACTCATATGTCTGTATGTTAAAAAATTAAGTACATAAATTAAAGTACATAAAGTAAGTGTGTACATAAAAAAGTCAGTAAGTAAAATGTAGGTAAAAAACAGACTGATTTGATTTTATAAATTTTCTGGACCTAGCAACACAAATGTCTTCGGAAATGTGTGTAAACGTTTACATTCTTTAAATTTGCATGTTGCATGCAGCGACTTTAAAATCTTCCCTTGGTGATAATGGTTCATCAAAATCTGTCCCAAATGAAAGTTTTTGCTAGCTAAATATACAGTATATGTAAGTCACAGATCTTTTAACATTGGCATAAGCAGGTATAAACAGCATTTACTGTTGCCTTTTCGTGAAGTGAGCTACTGAAAAGTGTAATTCTTGTTTGGACATGAACACACGTTGTTGTTTCTGTCTTCTTTTCCAGAAAATAAGCAAGTTTTGCAACATGTTTATCCAAGATGTGAAAACTAAATGTTTTTCCTTCGGTGTAAAACTCAAGAGCAAGATTCTCCAGTCACTCTTCCCTGGAAAAATTCCCAGAGACACGTGCCGGAAAATTAAGCTGTGCCAGTATTAGAGCCATTCCTCTCACGTGGGTTCGCTTAGTCTGAAAAAGACATCATATCAACTAAAATATCTTAAATATATATAGGCAAAAGTATGTAATATTTCTTATGTGATTATTTTAAAAAAAAAATAATAAACAAAGGTTGAAATGTTTCGCAGTGATATTAGCAAAATGATTCGCCAATGGAATACCATATCAACCTTCAGACTAGTCGAAATGTCTACAAGTAGTTGTTTTGTTATGTACCTTGAAATTGCATTCTCAAAAAATGATTAAATGTTTCCATTAAATTGATAACATCAAATGACTTTTACTTTAAAATTTTTAGCTAATTGTTTAATTGATCTTTTTTTTTTTTTTTTTTGGTGCTTCTATTTGTATTTGCATTTTGATATTTTTGTTTTCTCTGATTTTTTTTTTTTTTTTTAAATATTTGAATATTTGACTATATTGCAATTTATACTATGAAATAAATAAATCATATGTAAATAAATAAGTATGAGGGTCTTCTTCAGTTCAAATAATATGTAATTGATTTTATTAATGATAGCATTTAATATTGTCCTCTTTGAACAAGAGTATATTCTGTGATATGCTGTAAAACATGATGTTGTGGTGTAGACCGATCAATGCAAACTTTCAGATTACGTACAATAAACATGACAATAAATCCAGAAGTTATCTCAACTCAGTTTATAAACTTCGTCTGGCCTGGGTTTTTTGTTGTTGTTGTTGTTGGTTTGTTTTTTTGGCGGGAAGGGGGGGTTGTTTGTTTGTCGGTTTGTTTGTATGGGGTTTATTGTTTGCTTTTTTTACATATCTCATTGTGCCAATGTTTAATGTGTCAAATAAATTTGGATACAACCATCTCCCAATTGTGAATATATTTAAATATTAATAAAACCCGCGTTTATTCCGTAGCCTACTGTGCTCCATAGTATTTATCCCAAATTTCTAAATTCAACTGTCCAACATACAAATGATCATTTAAAATAAGGTACGCTTTGTAAAGATGAAACCATTTCCAATGACAGAAAAAAATTGCATTTTGTTCAATGTGACCTGTGTCAAATTTTTTCCAAATTGGTTTTCTTAAATTTCCTGAGTTTAGTTAGTTTTCAAATCAAGTTTAAACATATTTTTAGAAAATAAGTTATATTAGTGAAGATGGTTTGTTCATTCTCAGAGTAGAAACATAAAATAAGTGTTAAAAAGGCTGGTTTGTATGTTTAAACCATGTTGCTAATAACTAAATGAATAAGAATACTGGATTTTTAGAATAAATCTTTCAATAAAATTGCTATCAATATGTAGAGATAGTGTAAGTCAGTTGCTAGGTAGTAAACAGACCAGGGATATAAGAGAGAGAGAGAGAGAGAGAGAGAGAGAGAGAGAGAGAGAGCGAGAGAGAGGTTGGGCTTGACAGTGGAATGATGTTTAAGTAAAAGAAGACCTAACATTATTTCCTGGCGTATTTACTGCACAAGAAATATCTGATAATGTTTTATTTCTTTTATCTTGCCGTGGTTCTGGTGTGTTCAGGTGAGATGCTCAATACCGCTTTAATATATAACATAGAACAGGGTCTAAATTCTTAAATTATTGTTGTTGCCATGTTTTTATCTTGTCTGATTCTAAAATTATATTTAGCAATACGTAATATTCTAGATTTTACTAAATGAAATTAATAACCGATTAACCTGGTTGTTTTCACTGAGCACAAATTTGAAAAATATGATAATAGTCGGTCATTTTCATTTTATAGTTTTATTTTAATTTAGTCTTTGGTCCAAAATGGATACTTTCTGTGCATTTTACATGTGTAATTGAACATTTTCGACAGTAAGAAATTCACTCGTACATGAATTTTGCAAGATGGATATATATATATTTTTTAAACATTAGTACCACGAATCAGAACATTTCAATAATTTCAGTCATTGGTTGATATATTTGTGTTTTTGTAAACAAACCAATATTTTTCAACTTTTCCTTGATTTTCCAGAATCTAATCTTTACTTAATATTCTAGAGTGACATTGTTCATGTTGTACTTTTTGGTTCTTGGTCTAAAATGTACATATTTATATGTTTAATTGACCAAGTAACCATTTTAGGGCTGAAGAAATAAGCAGAGTAAGAAAGTAAGCAGAGCTGAAGAAAATAAACAAAGTCACCATTTTAAGGGCTGAAGAAATTGTTCTCATGTGAAAATTACCGAAATTTGGAGTATAGATTAAAGCTACCTGATACAG
>JAQQZR010000756.1:0-13142 GCA_030068235.1 Notoglanidium macrostoma | reverse complement strand
TTCTCAGAGTTCCTACGTGATGCAGTAAAACCAAAACTATATTTGTGCATACCCAGTAGGTACCTGTCACAATCAGCTAAAACTGTTCAGGAGCAAGACTTAAAAAAAAAAAAAAATTGTTGTGTAATGTTTTCTAAACACTTTTCTAAAACTTTCTAAAATCCCTGCAACTTCAGCAGCTGAAAACATTTTTTGCCCCATTTTTAAGTCTGTCTCTTGTCGGTGTCTCCAATGTTGACTGAATAAACTGAACTGCCCTGAACTGAATATATTCTGCACCTTATAACTCATAACATAAGTCACGTACAATGTCGTTATAGAATCGAAAGGGCAGATTCTACAGATTCGGGGCAATGAACCATATTTCTGTAACGTAAAAAATGCAGGCTTAGGCCTAAAATTTCCATGATAACTTGATCTCAAGTTCCACAAGCAGTTTTGCACTCTAGTCTCAGTCAGTGAACAGTTGATCACTTTTACAAAATAGACTTCATGTTAAAACTATAATGAATTTATTGGCTACACAATTGCACTTTTGACCGCAAAACAGTTATATTTGGTGTCCCCTGAATGAGGATGGGTTCTGTTTTGAGTCTGGTTCCTCTCAAGGTTTCTTCCTCATGACATCTCGGGGAGTTTTTCCTTGACACCATCAGCACTGGCTTGCTCATTAGAGAGTCCTTTATAAATTCTTATGTTTAAAATTTGTGATCAGAATTTCTATATTTCTTTAAAGCAGCTTTGTGGAATGTTTTTAATTAGTCTTTTGTCAGCTTGCGTTGGCGTTTAGGTTCAGAGATCCTCTTGTATATGGAGCCAGTTTAGTAAGCACAGTAAATACATGTAGCCTGCCTAAAGATATCTAAATCCTCATTAGCTTAGTTTGATTTTCGCAATGATTTGAGCAAGTGTTTGGAGAGTTACACGGCACAGTGAAACTGACATAAATTTAATCGATTAGCATTGTACATGACAGATAGTAGCTGTCAAAATATCTGACACTCCTGCACTATAGCATCGTTATTAAAACAGAAGAGCACTTCTTCACACACACTCTATACACACAACCAGTTTAATTTTTAGGCCAAATATTAAATGACCTAATAAAAAGACATTAATTACAAGAAATTTAGTTTTCAGAATTGAATTATTAATCATTAATGTTAGAACTAGGATTAGGGTTAGAGATGCAGAGTGTCTGAAGGGTTTTCCCAGGCCATTCCACATCTCTGAAACATGCTGATGCAGTGATTATTTATAATGTTGACATTTATAACCGTCTCTCTGCCTCACACCCACTCCTTCAGGAAAGCTCCAACAGCTCACAGTAACTAAAGCTTTTTCAGGCAATACTTGATATGATATTCTCTTCTGTTTGTTTAGGCACTCCTCTGTATGCTGCACACTTTCGTCCAGGACAGTATGTGGATGTCACAGCCAAAACGTAAGACTTCTACATACACGAGAAATAGGGCTGTTTATATAAACAATTATATGTTGTTATTAAAGAAATTGAAATATTGGTATTATTTAATTGCAGCTGCCTTATTTACCAACTCACTTTAGCATTGGCCTCATTGTGTGTAATGCCAGTGTATTAGAGTTTGTACAGTAGCTGTGCTGCTCCAGCAGTTACAGTACTTTTGCCATTTGTTTTTACAGCAGTTCAGATGGTGGTTCATCAGAACAAACTTGTCTTATCTTTTGTCCATATTTCTCTGTTTTGTAATTCACACACACACACACGCGCGCGCGCACACACACACACCTTGTCCTTGTCTTAGTATAGTCATTGTCATGACTTTGCAGCTGCAACAGCTATACTGCTCCCACAGGTATTCCACTTCAGTCTTGGTGCCAGTATCAGCATTTGCAGTTAAACGTGAGCGCCATACTTGTTTCTGTTTGAGATGGTTGATTTTCAGAAGTTGAGCAACTGCCTCTGATTGATTGTCTTTTCCATCCAGGCTCTGGGTCATACAACAATACTTGATGTGGGAGTTGCTTTTCCTCCATTCTTAGCATGTGGCCTAGCCAGTCCCAGTGACACCCAAGTATCATTTCCGATAGTGGTTTTGCAACTCCACACCACCACCACTAACTTCTTTGTTAGTAATAGTAATATGTGGACCATTTGGATGGTACCCTGTTCTGGATGGGTGTCTGAGACAGCGTACATCCAAAGATATGTGACATCCTGTGCTGTGAATGGAAGTGTTTCGCAGCAGTAGAGAAGGAAAGAGCAAATGACAACATGATAGAAATGTGACTAAAGAGACACGTCATGCCACTTCCAAAGGTTGTTAAAAGTGGAAAATGTCACTGAAGCGTTCTCTCTTGCAATGATTTGCAAATATGTAAACCCATATTTAATTGAAAATAGAACAAAGATATCATATCAAATGCTGTAACTGAGAAATTATATAGTTTTTTGGAAAATATATTCTCATTTTGAATTTGATGCCAGCACCACATTTCAAAAAAAGTTGGGACAGGGAAACAGTTTACCACTGTGCTGTATCACCTCTTCTTTTAACAATACTGTAAATGTTTGGGAACTGAGGAGACCAGTTGCTACTACAGAGCTGTGCTCCTGTAATACGTGTAGAATGAGGTTTGACATTTTGGTCTTGTCTTGCTGAAATAAGCAAGGCCGTCCCCTGAAAAAGACGTTGTCTGGATGGCAGCATTTGTTGCTCCAAAACCTGTATATATCATTCAGCATTATTGATACTTGTCCACATGTGCAAACTATCCATGTCGTGTACAAATGCCCCCTTACTATCTCAGATGCTGGCTTTTGAACTATACGCTGATAAAAACTGGATGCCCCCTCTCTCCTTTCCATTTAGCCTTAAGGATGTGGTGTACATGATTTCGAACAACAATTTTTAATTAGTTGAGATGTTCCACCAGGGTTTTTGTTTTGTTTTGTTTTGTTTTTTTAAACACATTGCAGAGCATTACACATCTTTTCCAGTCTTTTGTTGTCCCTGTCCCAACTTTTTAAAATGTGTTGTTGGCATCACACACAAGATAAGCCTATATTTTTGATAAAACAATAACATTTCACTGTTTCAACATTTGACATGTTGTCTTTGTTCTATTTTCAAATAAATAATGAGCTGACATAGTTTGAAAACCATCACACTGTTTTTATTTATATTTTACACAGCACCCCAACTTTTTTGGAAACGGGGGTTATATATAAATACATCCTTAGTGAATAAAAGTATCCAACAACCCATAATCTGAAGTGCATAGCCTTCGTCACATGAACATTTAGTTTAGATTGATGAAACTGTTTCTAAAGCAAGGGAAGACCCAATCAGTGCCTATGTATAAACCTCAAACCAGAAATGCTCAGATTCAGTAAAACAACTAAAAGCAAGCAAACAAGCAAGATGTTCTGTTTCTGATTTAAATGAAGATTATTTTCTGCAGCTTTTTACAGTGCTCTGCTATTTTGTATTTGAATTAGTTTTTGTTGGAGTAATTGAATAACAGCTCTGCCTTGGCAACTGATGAGAGATGAGAATCCAGTACAGGGTTTTTTGTTTTTTTTTTTGTATGTTTTTTGTCTTTTGTCTCATCAGATTACACTTTTAGTGGAAGATTAACCACAGTAGAATATTTGTCAAATATTGGCTATAGGTCATTGGGATTAGCATTATATATGCCAACGTATTTGTCTGGAATTGAACAAGACAACGGATGCATGGTGTGTAACATGCACTCCACATTTAATTTATTTTCTGTTTAAGGACACATGGATTTGGCTTGGAGTCTGAGAGTGTGTCTCTGTGATCAGTAGAATGTTTCACTGAATTGCAGTTACATTTTTAATATGTAGATGTATAAGAAATGTGAGGATCACACCAGAGGAAGAAAAAAAAAAAACCACAAAGTGATATTTCAAAACTGCACATTACTGTGGAACTTGGCAGGCTTATGGAAACAGACATTTTTCTCAGTAGTAAAGATACAGGAGACCAGTCTAATCCTGACAGTCCTACAGAGATCCAGTAGCAGTGACATTTGCATGAGGTATATTTCGATAATGACAGTCTGGTATGCTAGGCGTACTTATACTTGTCCTTTAGAAAACTTGTAAGTAATTGTTTTCATGGGCAACACCAAATTCCTAAAAATTCCTGCCAGATTTACATAAGTTTTAGTGATATTTCATGACACTCCCATGCACATATTGTAGAGATGCAACCAATTTCTTGAATTGTTGCTCCATATAACTAACACACACACACTGTGCACAGAGTTGCATATCCCTGTGGGCCTCTCTTATTGTAAAACTTGTATGTTTATTGTATGTGCAGTAGTTGTTTTTTTTACTGTTGAAGTTCTTCAGTAGTTTTTTGCTGGTAAAATGTCAGGGTCTGATTCTGTACAGTTTGTTGGACATCAGAATGGGGATAATGTGATCTCAGTGACTGATTGTGGCATGGCTGTTACTGGTTTGAGAATTTCAGGCATTTATTTATTTTATTTATTTATATAGTACTTTGCTATACAGGAAACTATATCTGATCTCCTGGGATTTCACACACAACAGTCTCTAGCATTTACACAGAATGGTACAAAAAATAAAAAGCATCCTGTAATCAGCAATTCTGCAGGCAGAAATGTCTCCTTGATGAAGGAGGTCACAGGAGAATGGCCAATCTGGTTCCAACAGTAATGCTACGGTAACAATGTCAACATTACTGAGATCCCCCCCCCCCCCCATTCTGATGTTTGATGTGAACTTGTACTGAAGCTCATGATCTGTATCTGCACTGAGTTTTATGTTTTATCAGCTGCTACATGATTGAATATTGGTGTGTATGAGGAGAGGTGTAGGTGTTCCTATTCAAGAGATTGGTGTGTATTCATGCTGCTGTATGATGTATAGAAGTCAATCTTTCATCTTGTACTAAAAAAAGATCCAGTTCATGTGATGTACTTGTATTTGGACAGAATTGGAAAGGGTTTCCAGGGAGTGATGAAGCGCTGGGGTTTCAAAGGTCAGCCAGCGTCTCATGGCCAAACCAAAACCCACAGGAGACCAGGCTCTCTGGGACCAGGAGGGGTGGGTGTCTTACGTGTGTGTGTGTGTGTGTGTGTGTGTGTGCGCGTGTGTGTGTGTGCGTGTGTGTGTGCGCGTGTGTGTGTGTGCGTGTGTGCGTGTGCGTGTGTGCGTGTGCGTGTGTGCGTGCGTGTGTGTGCGTGCGTGTGTGTGCGTGCGTGTGTGTGCGTGCGTGTGTGTGCGTGCGTGCGTGCGTGAGAGATAGAGAGAGAGAGATGAATTCTTTGGTCTTATAGGTGGATGAAATGATCTCTTCTGTCCTTGCAGGACCCTGCCAAAGTTTTCAAAGGGAAGAAGATGCCAGGCAGAATGGGGAATGTTTATGACACAGTCTTTGGCCTGAAGGTGCTTTCACACAATCATTAATATTCCTCATCCCTCCTTCACTAACTGATGTGTTTAAAATGATCTAAACTGGGTCAAGTTCATGGCAAGGTCAAATGTTTGAAAGCACTAAACTTGATGGAGGTGGAGGAGCATGATGATGAGAAGGAGGAGGAGGCGGCATTCCTGTTAAATTGTTGTGCATTGTCTTTACACAGGAACGCACACAACCTATATTAAACGTCCTTCTCAACACTCATTTTCTATCATACACAAGGACAAACGTGTGTGTGTGTGTTTTTCCCTTTTGGTCAGGTTTGGAGGGTGAACACCAAAAATAACATCTTGTATGTGAACGGCTCTGTTCCTGGCCACCGAAACTGCTTGGTGAAGGTAAAATCAGTCCTGCATGTGTATACACACACACTGCAGTATTCTGCTCATTGAAAGTAGAGACATAATGCATCATTCTGCCTGAGAAGTTTTTTTTTCTGTTGTAATGCTGGACTTTATAATCAGTGTTTCTTCAGATTGACTCTGCAGTTTGCTGTCTAGGGTGCACATATTCATAAACTTTCTAAATACTTTGGAAATGTTTGTGCTTGGGTCTGTAACTTGAAGCTTTTGCATGGTTTTATATTAAATTAAATTTCTGTTGCATGATGACACACAGGACAAGAGATATTGTTAGTGAGCTCTGGTTTCTAATTTTTGTTCATCCATTGCAGTAGGTCTAACTAATCTTTAAAGCTATTTTTACAGGAGATGGTACAGTAGCCTTAATTAAACTACTATAAGACACACAAAATATTCCCTTTTTTCATTGTAGTTTCTTTTTGTGGCCAGGTGCGAGACACTGTCCTGCCTCAGCACCTAGAGAAGAACAGGTACCCTCCGTTCCCTACATACTTTACTGACGGAGATGAGGAGCTCCCTGAGGACCTGTATGCAGAGGACATGTTCCAGTGTGGGGAACCTCTTCCTGAATGAGGCCATGACCCCACAAGCTCACCCCGACTCCGTTAATCTTAATCATGTGTGTAGAATGCCATGCTGCTGGACTGAAATGAATGTGTGAATTAGCCACACTGTAAAGCAGCCAGGCACAAGGGGCCTATTGTTAAACAGGACTGAAAACTGATACTGGCTATTGTTTGTATGACTTAACATTAAAATCCATTTGATACAAGTTTTGGGTTTTTTTAGGCACAAAATAACCTAGGTCATGACTGACAACAGCTGTAAATGAATGTAAGCAACTGCATAGACAGAAAATAAGATTGGAACAGAAGAATGCTATTGGGTGTTTGGTTTTGAGCAGAGCTCAGAGTAAAAGTTTGAATGATTTTTCCAGTGTCAGCTGGACAGGGCTATCACTAACCCCCAATGTCTTCATGTACTTTAAAAGAATAGTTTCCTGTCTATGGCTTAGTCTTGTCTCAGATCATAAGCCAGATTGTTAGGAAAGCACCACTGGCCACACTGAACATCATGAACAGTACTTAATTCTCTCTCTTCATATGAATCCATTATGTGTTCTGTGATCAATAAAAAATCAACGTAAAGTCTCATTTTTGATATTTTACTATTAATGGTCTTATTTTGAGGCTTTGGGGAAGTTGGCACAGCAGGACCATCAAGATGAATACAGTAAATGCTATACAGAAGCCAGGCTGGGGCTGATTCCTTTTTAGCTCAGACTGTAGATTCAAGCAGAAAATCAGTGACCGTGATAGTGATTACACAGAGTGACACGCCCCTAGACGCAGTCCTTTTCAATGAGACAGTTGTATCACAAATGCAGTGTGAGTGAGAGTGTGTTTGCCCAACATTCTTATTAGACTTGGAAATACAATGCATTGCTCAACCCTAAATAGTTTTAATAATTGAGCTTTCATAATTGTTGAGTTATTGATGGATAGAGTTTAACCCTTCCATCTAATATCATGACCAGATGTCACTTTGTTTAAGGCATAATTTTTTCCTAGCATGTAGACGAACATTATCAGTCTTTGCCCTTGTGAAGGAACAGTGTACATAACAGATTTTCTACTGATTCCATGGTTCTCCTGAGTCCATGACTGTAACAGGAGTCTGCTGGACGTACAGTACATATACAGTTGCAGTCAGATGACATGAGGTCATCATGGATATATTGGGCTTTCAATGTTTATTTTGTTCTGGGGCAGAGTGATTGTGCAACAAACATCTTTAATAGAAAAAATGAATTTTGGTGAACAAGTTTTAATTTATTTTGGGTTTTCTAAAATCCAATACAGTCAAAATTATACACACACCCACGTTATATATTAATTCAGTGGTGCTGAAAGTTCCACAATTTCTTAACTTGCCAAGGCCTCTAAACTTAAACTGTTATTGCTCACGATTGATTACAGCTGGTAGCTTCTCTTTGCACAACATATAAAGGGGTTTATTTGAGAAGCACAAGTTAATGGAAGTGGCGCAACTTTGCCATGGTCTGGAAGAAGACCCAAACTGTCACCCTCATCTGAGAGGAAATTGGTCCAAATGGTTAGGAACAATCCAGGAACCATCAGGGCACAGGCCTGCCATGAACTGGAAGCTGCTGGAACACTCACCAGTTAAGTAAGATTTTTTAAGCACAACTAAAATTTGACCACATGGAAAAAGAAAAAGCCTTCTGGAGGAAAGTTTTAATGTCAGATGAGAAAAAGATTTGTTGTTTGGCCACAATGACCAGAGGTACAGCGCTTTGTACCAGCTGTGAAGTAGGGTGGTGGTAGTGTCATGCTCTGGGGCTGTTTTGCTGTCATTGGAACTGAAGTATTGCACAAAATGGATGGAATAATGAAGAACCACAAAATTCTTCAGGAGAACCTAAAACCATCAGCTAAATGATTTAAACCTTTTGGTTGTTACAAGACAGTGACCCACAAATAAACACAAATTTAATTGAACTCTACCATTTCTGCCAAGAGTGGTGCAACCAGAATTCTGCCAGAAGCTTGTTGGTGGTGAATTCTTAATTATTTTTAGTGCACCAAATTCTTGTTTTTTTTTTTTTTCAATTAATGATGTATGTTGTACAATCATTCTTTCCCAGAAAAGAACAGTTCAAAGAAATAATTGAAATCCCAATATTGCCATAACATTCACCTCCATGATGAGTGTATGTAAACTTCTGACCTCAACTAGCAGTATTTGGCAGTCTTTAATTTAGTTAAATATTATCATTACAAGATAACGTGTTTTGGTGCTGTGAATCATTACCTTAATGCCGTTTTTTTAATAAACCTTTTATGGGGTCAACAAACTTACCTTCACTGTTGGTCACTAATGTGAAAGACAGAAGATGATGGATGTTGAGGTGTGTATGCATGTGCGTTTGTGTGCATGTTTGCATTCATAGTCAGCGAATACTAAGCTATTTATGGATATGAGATGGATCACACTGACAAATAGGAAGTTGAGAACGCATCAGTATGCCATGTCTACAAGGATGCAGCAGTGGGAAGCTATAAGCTGAGCCGTCTGTGCTTCTCAGAGAGAGTGAAGGGCAGAGAGGGAGAAAACATGTTGACAATGGCTGACATTTCCCGCTCTGTTAGTGAATAGAGTAAATCATGCTATTAATCTTGCATGAGGAGAGGTGTCTTAAAGGAAGCAGTGTGTTTAAGAAGAATGCTTTGGAAGAACAGACTTATGTATACATTCTCCATCAAACTTCATTCCAGCTTTCTTCATTAAAAGATGTGGTATCAACGTCCATTCTTTCCTAAAGACTTGGAGTCTTTCTTCTGGAACAATTTACTCCACATACAGTACTGACATTATTTCGAGCATAAAACAGAATTCAGAAGACAGAGTGGTCCTTTTCCATGTTATATACCTAACAGTAACAGCATGCTTCTGCCTTTATATAACCTGCAAAGTAATGTGTCACAGACATGATGTCTGCAGTGGAAAGCAAATCTAGAGCTCTGGATAGTTCCAAAGTTTTTTACTGGCACAAAAGTTTTAAGAATTTTGGTGGAAACACAAAGCCACAGGAAGGAGGATATCCCCACCTTTCAGGATTCCTTTAATTGCAAATGCTGTGATGATGATAATAATAATAATAATAATAATAATAATAATAATAATAATAATAATAATAATAATAATAATAATACATAAGCAAAAAAAAATCTCTAAAATTTAATATTTTGACTAGTGTTTTTTTGAGTTTGTATGTCAGAGATAGCATTTTTATTTTAGGTTTTATTTATATTTTTTCAATGTTAACCTCTAACTGAGTTTCCATGTGTTGAATGTTTGCTGCTACCTCAGGCAGGTCCTTCTTGGAACTTTGAACAGACCAACACATCTTGCACTACTGCATGTACACACTGACATTTGGGATAGTGCTGACATTCAGGCTCTCATGAGGGATTTCATCAGCATCACTCCTGAGTTCACCTTTGGAGTGCTGCCATCAACCTAAAGTGAAATGATTCTTGTGTCTTGTTTGTATAGGCTACTTATATTTCTGCAAGAAGTGTGTGTTTGTTTATAGCTATAAAGTTTAGTAATGCTGCAGACTCACTGTGCTGTTTCTCTTGCAAATAAGGCTGTAAATCTAATATGTCATTGCAATCAACATACATGCTTTGATTAAAAAAATCATTTGTGTGTGATGTCACAGTGCACATCTCATGCTTGTTTCATGTAAAACTGTGGAGACATGCCTCAAATAAAAACCGAGTTTCCCAGAGATCAGTGCTTGGCACCTCCTCATCTCGTTCGGCTTCTTCTTCTGCTGATGACACTCATCTCTAGCTGCAGATGATTCTCACCTGTACCTGCTGATGACTTTCAACTGTACCTATCGCTCCCTGTGGACGTCTCTACAGTGTTAATGAAAATTAACCACTATTATCTTAGATTCATCATATCCTGGTTGTACACAGAGCTTCTTGTTTTCCCAGCTAGTCATGTGATTCCTCACCACCCACAATTAAAGACCTTGTGAATATCAGCAGACAGTCAACACTAGCTAGCTACATGAGCTTAGCATGCTGTGTAAATTGTTCAGCACCTCTAACAATCACTGCGCTCTTGCCATCACACCCTCACAATCTCTTGGTCTCAGATGCTGAAGTGTACATGACGCTGAGCTGTGAATATGGACTGTCAAAAGGGTCAACTAGAAAATAAATAAATTAAGAAATATTACACTAAAAACTGTTAGCAAGTAATATATGCAATTAGTTGATTAGTTTATAAATGTAACTCTAATATATGCATTATTTACAGCTGTGGATTGTATTAATGCAAATCAGATGTTATCTATTAAATATTATATCACACTGATAAAGTTTGTCACTGTATTAAAGCCAGTGTCTCTTTGTGGTTGAATATAATGAGAAATTGGCAGTTGTCTGGTAGAGAGAGTTTAATAATGTGCGGTTTTTGGTCCACTGGGTGAAATATTCATACATATTATAATACTCAACTGCATAGTTGAGAACGACAACTGTGTAAAAAGCTGTCTACAATTTTATCCACAAGGCTTCAATCAGCGTGAAAGGCTATCCCATACTAAGTTACTTTATCTATCTGTTTAATTCTTTTAATTTTCTGACCAATTGTTTGCTGTTGAGACAATTAAAAGCTTTTGGCCCATTGTTTTGCCATGTGTATAAAGATAGAGCCCCATAAACAAGCAGCAACTACAGGCGGCTGCAGTAAAAGCCTGGCAACTCATCTCAAAGGAAGCATCTCAAAGGAAGAGACCCAGCATTTGGAGATGTCCATGGGCTCCAGACTTCAGGATGTCATTGACTAAAAAGGATTTGCATCCAAGTATTAAAAATGATGCTATTTAATTGTAAAATATTCTACATTAGTACATTAGTTAATACTTGTATGGATATAATAATGACTGTGTGATCCATTCTTAGAAGCATATAACGAAACAAAAGCTGTGCATTAGAATAGTACAAAATGAAACCTGGCTAATCAAACATTGGCTCTAATGCCCAAGCTTTATGTGAGGCTTTGACTCAAGTGGATGTGTCTGAAGAAAAGGACACTTTATTTTAAATTCTTCTGGCACTCCAGTGAAGCACCTCATATGATAAGAATGTGAAAAGTATTTCAATTTGTTTGTGCACACAAATGAAAAAATGATACTCAAACAGTTTTAGAGAAATTAACTATTAAATGTTTTAATAACTGTGATTAACTCTAGCCCTAGCCCTAGGCACATTTAAGAAATAATTATCAAACATGTTTGGAGTCATTTGGGTGTTAATGGGATCCTCAGTGACGTCACTTCATTACACATTTTTCGGTTAATTTCTCTAAACCTGTTTGAGCACAAATTTTAATAAAAGTACTTTAATTCACGTTCTCATCACATGGAGTGCCAACATCATAATGCTTTAGCAAGTTTGTGTAGTTGTGTTCTCTATTCAGTGGTCTCAATCTGTAACTATGAACCTTCCAATACACACTGATTACATTACCCGTGAATATAGCAGAGATGTTTGTGTGTGTGTGTGTTTCTGTGTGTCACATTGCTCCATGTTTTTGATAAAGAAGAGATAAGGGTGTACTCACTCTAGGTTTGACTGGCTCATACCACACTGAGAGAGTCTTATTATAACTTACTGGGAAGCCAGAGTGATCCTAAAATCCAGCACTAGTGATCTGAGGGAACTTTCCTGGGGATTCTTTTATTACTGCTTTTCTTCAGTTAGTACACTATGAAGGCTTATTGGCTTGTGAAAAACAGCATGTTTAAGAGAAGATTGTGTGTTTTTTAAGCCTCTCATGATTGAGACAAAGAGGACACTGCAGAGGAGGGAGTGTGCTCTTTATTATGCAGGGTGTTGAATTGTTGGATACAGATATCTATAGAACTGAGATCCTCATATCAAAAGATACAATACAGTACACTCTTTCCTTATAGCTCTAATACACTTACACACAGTCCTTCAGTTTGTATTAGCTGCACAGTTTGGTTTTAACTCCTGTTTCTACCCCCATCTGTGTCCTGACCTTGTGTTCTGTTCCGTTCCCCCCACCTCATCCGCATCTAACACACACACATTATCCCATCTGACTTCCTTCCCAAATCGCTCTTGATCAATACACCACATTTCACAATTCACACCTGCTCAATGCTGCACCCAACTGCTAAACAGACAAACACACACACACAGCCCACTGTATCTGAATCTGTGTGTGTGTATTAAATATAAAGCCTCAATGGCAGACATATTGTCTGTGTGAAGTCAATGTGCCAGCTGCCCTAGAAATGCCAGCTAGGGTATATGCCATGCTCCCCAGGCACAGGCACTCAGCTCAGGTAGACAGGAACTCACACACTCATGCCGTGCTGCATCACTAAACACTTAGTGACATTTCAGCTAGAAACCATTCATATCCACACACAGGCACAAGCACACAGTTCTTTCAATATTACTGCTGCTTGTGCCAAAAATAGATGCTTCTTTACCTTATTCTTTCTTCTACTTGTGTGACGCTTCCAGACTTTATATTTAAAACCCTTCTTCCTAACTACTTTGAGAAGCTTCACAATGTTTACTCTGCCATAAAGGTCACCTTTGAGTGGTGCATCTTGGGTCTTAATCCCCAGTGGGGGGTCCCTGAGTCCAGTCATTCAGAAATGTCTCTGTCACACACACACACACACACACACACACACACACACACACACACACACACACACACACACACACACACA
>JAQQZR010000755.1:0-13147 GCA_030068235.1 Notoglanidium macrostoma | reverse complement strand
GTCTTTTAAGTAATAAAAATAAAGAAAAAAACATTGAATTAGAAGGTGTGTCCAAACTTTTGACTGGTAGTGTAGGTAGTTAATTTGATTTGTTATACTTTCTAAATAGTGACTGTTCTTCACTTGAAAACTAAGTACTGCACATAACTGGATCATTTGAACCTCTAATAGGAATTTATAAGAGGAAAAATATTTGACTTTACATATATCCCTGATGCAGTCTGAGATGATGGATACTTTCTGCATAAAAGGTTGAATCTTTTTTAGTGAGTAAATGCAAAACTCTGGGTATGTGACTTAGGTGTTGACAGTGTGTTTTTCAAAAAGATTAAGTTCAGTTTGCAGGCAAGGCCACAGAGAGGAAGCAAAAAAAATGGAGGAATCACAGCCCCCCCCTTTCTCTCTCGTGGCCTTCCATGCTCTGAAAGGACCCTGTGGATTTATCTGGCCCTTGAAAATGGGTTTTGGATGACGCATTATCCAAGACTGCGTTTTAAACATCCAACCAAAAAAGGGGGCTCACCGGCAATATTGCACCTTTTATCTGCTCCTCAGTTCTTTTGTGAGAGGAACATAAGGAGAGGGCAGATAACATGGAGAGAAGAGTGCTCTATAAGGCTTTTTGCCTTCCAAATCCTAAAAGTTTAGTGAGGATGCTTAAGTGCACTTTCATGCTTAAGTTCATAAATTTCATATTGTCATTTATTTAATCTTTCATCAACATTGCATGCATACTTTAAGAATATTCCTTGGTTATCACACCTGCACTGGGCCTGAGAATTACTGCAAATGTCAGGAAATTCTGTGTTGAATCTTGTATTTTAAGAAGAATTATGACATGCATATGAAAAAAAAACTGCTTAGTAGTAGGGCAGTATGTCACTATGGTTGTGCAACTCAGTGGAGGACTGCCAGAGAGGTTTACTCATTCTGGTCATACTCCTGTCATAACCCTGTACCAGTTACCGCATGTGGGTAACCTACAAAAGATCCCTGCTGTGTCCTCTGGCTTGTCCTCATAACTCAAGTGAGCCAGGTCACCTGGTGGTTCTCCCCTGAGTCTTACAAACATAGCTACATATATAACCATCATGTTCAACTTCCATTCTGTCTGGAACATTGTGGTGGTTTAGTGGAGGCTGTATATTAAAGTTATCATTAGAGTTTGTAACATGTCCTGACAAACAACCATTGTTTCACACAAAAGTGAGAAAACATTCACAAAAACATCCACTAGCACAAAGCACAAAAACATCAATACAACAAAGAAAAACAATGTGTGCTCATAAGATTGTGAACTCATCATTTTGAACCCAGTTGACACTAGTTAGATTAGACAGACATAGAGATCCCTTAGGTTTTGATACAAACCCATCACACCTTCTCTCATACTTGAGTAGTTCAGAGGTCCCAACCTGTCACATATCATCACCGTCACAGCCGAAGAACATACCGGCAGACCTCAGGAGATCCTAAATGAGTTAAAGACACCTGTTCCATTCACTCTTTGTCTGAAAAACTAAGACCTTTCCTGAGGGCTTGCTAAAGCAAGATCCAGAATTCCTCTTAAAAGGTGTTTAATGCTGTTTTGACCCATTGTAAGTTCAAAATGAGATGTGAAATGTGCAGTTCTGTTCATGTATTCCATGTGCCTTCATGGGTTTCCTTTGGGTTTTCCATTTCCTTCCACCTCCCAAAATAATTAAAAAAACAATAATTTCCTCAGGATGTGTAGACAGCATACCATCCAGGTTATATTTCTGTCTAGGTGCTGGACCCAACTATTCTTTGTAAAGAATAGATAGGATAGGATTTTAGAGTTCTCTCATTCCCACCTTATGTGCACACACACCAGTCATGAAAAGGATTTCTGACTATGGGAAAGGCATTAACTACTACATTTTGTCACCATTGCTTATAATGATCATCACTGAGACTAGCCATTTTAAAATGGTGGTACATTTGTATTAAGAGGAAACATAGAAAGGTGCTAAATTTTGTTAATAGTGGACAGGACATGAAGAACATACACTGATTTGTTCTTTGTGTCACAGCACATATAAGATCTGTAGTGTGACTATATAGACAGTACTGTACAAAAGTCTTAAGCACATGCAAAGAAATGCTGTAATGTAAAGATGACTTGGAAAATGATTAAATTAAATGTTTCTACTTAAAAGACAAATACTACAATGTGCAGTGAACAGTAATAAACTAAAAAAAGTTAATATTTGAGGTAATGACCTTGCTTTTATTGTCTTAAACAGCAATCCCATTGTTAGAACTTGATTCAGGTTCAATCTCTTTCAGACTCTGCAACCATCTCTCTCTCGCTCTCTCTTCCCCTGTGTGACAAGAGTGTGCTTGGAGAATGAGCGGACAGACACAAGGTCGTGTTAAACTCAGTCTCCAAGCGTGTGCTTGTCATACAGGGGAAGAGAGAGCGAGAGAGAGACGGTTGCAGAGTCTGAAAGAGATTGAACCTGAATCGAAGTTCTAACACCCATATACAGTTTATGCAGTTTTATGAGGAAATGAGCTCATAAGTTTTACAGAGCATGGAGAATCTGCCACAGTTCTTATGGATACTTTGACTGTTGCACTTGCATCTTTTTTGTATGCAAAACCCAGGAGCCTTCATTATGTCTTTTTGTCTGAAAAGTGGTCTGTTATGTAATATCACAGTGGGTATTGAGTGTTTGAATTGACACTGATAGTACCTCGAAGGCTAAGCATGATGTCAATGAATCAAATATTGTAATTGCAGCAACCTCCACAGTGCTAAGTCAACTTGACATTGCACCATAAAGTCAGGCGAGACAGCAATACAGGGTGAGGATAGAGGACTCAGTGAGACAAACTGGTGGAGAGTCCTTCTTTCTGCACTGAATGTGGGGAGGCTCATGGGGAGTCTAGGATGCAAAAGTAGACAGATCAGCAATGCGTTTGGTTTCATCCTTCCTCACCAGTGTACTCTGCCTCGTTTCTTTTATAGCCCACTGTTTCTGGTTGGGAGGCAGACAATCAGTTGTCATCAGCCATGCTGGGTTTCGCGGCCCCGCCTTCATCGGAAGCTAGAATGGTGGCAGTGATTGTCCTGATTTGTCCCCACTCCAGTGCTTACTCTGAGGGGCACAGCACTTGTTCGCCACCTCTGCATTACTGTGCGGGCTTCCGCATTACCGTGGCTCACCCCCCGGTTGATGCAGCACCTTGTAGGAGAAGACTTGCAAAGATAGAAACCAATGTGTTATCTTAGTATTCGAGTCCCGGTTGCAGGGTAGCCAGTGGAGAGGGATATGGTCAGTGATGAGCATGAAGGACTGGACTGCCAGGCGCCTCCACTGCCCACTTGATGGCCAGGGCTTCCCTCTTGATTGCTGCATAGCGTCGTTCGCCCAGGGTCAGTTTTCTGCTGATGTAGACGATGGGATGCTCCTCCCCGTCGAAGTCTTGTATGAGAACTACTTCAATACCCATCTCTCTAAGGCATCTGTCTGCACTAACAAGGGTCTCTCAAAGTCCAGTTTTCTGAGTACCAGTTCACTGGTCTGAGCTGTCTTCGGTGCTTGAAATGCTGTCTCTGCTTCTGAAGACCAGCAGATGGTTTTCAGTTCTCACTTCCTGGTGAAATCTGAGAGGGGGGCAGTTAAAGAGTCAAATTTTGGCACAAAACAGCAATAATATCCAGCCAGACCCAAGAGGGCACATACCTGTTTTTTTTGTGGTGGGTTGTGGGAACTGCCATATTGCTTCCACCTTTTGGTTCTGTGGTTTCAGGAGGTGCCTGCCGATCTGATAGCCCAGGTACTGTGCCTCCATCAGTCCCAGGTGGCACTGCTAGGGGTTAGCTGTGAGCCCAGCCGTAGATGTGGTCTTCCCAGGTGGACGAGTGAATGACATCATCATCGAGATGCTCCGGTGGGGTCAGAGGATAATGTTCACGAGCTGCTGGAACATTGCAAGAGCTCCGTGTAGGCCAAAAGGGAGGGCCTAGTGAGCAGTGCGGGTGTTGAAAGCTGTCTTGGGCTGGGTTACAGGGGATAGCAAAATCTGCCAGTACCCTTTTGTGAGGTCCAGAGGAGAGATGAACTGAGCCCTCCCTAGTCGCTTGATGAGCTCGTACACCCATGGCAATGGCTCCTCTGAACTCTTTATACAAAATATTTTAATATATTTGTATATATTATATATTAGTATATTGTTTACACTACCAGTCAAAAGTTTGGACACACCATCTCTTTCATAGGTTTTTCTTTTTTTTTGTTTTCTACATTGTAAAACAATGCTGAATACCTCAAACTATGAAGCAAGACATATATTGAATTATGTAGCAAACAAAAAAGTATAAAAAAAAAATATATATATATATGTTTCATATTTTAGATTCTTCAAAGTAGCTACCATTTTCCTTGATGATATTATCGGCATTATCTTAACCAGCTTCATGAAGTAGTCACCTGGAATGCTTTTCAGTGAACACGTGTGCCTTGTTAAAATGTTATTAGTGGAATTTCTTGCATTCTTAATGCATTTGAGACATACAGTAAATAGTTAATGGTAAATAATAAAAATACAGTATTTTTTCAGTATTCAGAAAATTCCCAAGCCAGTCACAAAGAAACAAGTTCTCTCTTTTTTGGGAATGTGCTCATACTGCAGAAATTTTAATCCAAATTATTCAGTGATCGAGACGCCCCTATGAAACATAACACATGCATCAGGGCTCACAGCCCCCTCACAAGTGTAATGGACACCAGAAGCTGAGCAGGCCTTTACAGATCTGAAAAAGGCACTAGAAACCACCCCAACCCTAGGTCTGCCAGACCCACAGAGACCATTTATACAAACTGTTGATGAAAAGAAAGGCTGTATGACTTCTGTTTTATTGCAGAAACATGGAGACAAGCTGAGACCAGTGGCTTTTTCAGGTAAATTAGACCCTGTTGCAGCTGGCCTTCCCCGTTTGAAAGTGGTAGCAGCAGCAGAGAAGGCTGTGGTGGCCTCTTGAGACATTGCAGGATATTCAGATCTTATTCTCCTCACATGTCTTATTAGAAATGCCTAATATCACAGTGAAATGCTGTACAGTACTTAACTCTGCTACTTTGCTTCCCACAGAACAGGATGGTGAACCCCATGACTGCGTTGCACTGACTAATCAATTGTGTTCCCCCAGAGTTGATTTACAGGATGAGCCCTTACAAAACTATGATCTAGTACTCTATGTGGATGAATCAGCACCTAGGTTCCCAGACATGGGTAAGAATAAAGTAGGTTATGCCGTGGTATTAGACCAAGAGGTTGTAAAACCCGAAGGCCTCCCATCTCACTTGTCAGCACAATCAGCAGAACTTTGTGCCCTAATTGAAGCATGTAAACTTGCTGGTAATTAGTCTACCACCATTTTTACAGACAGTAGTGGTTTTGGGGTAGTACTTGATTTTGGAACTATATGGAAACATTGAAATTTCCTAACTAGTTCTGGTACTTATATTGCGCACCATAAACTCATGTCTGACCTCCTTGATGCTATCCAGCTCCCTTCAGCCATTGCTGTATGTAAGCACTCTACACACACTAACAAATCCGATACAATCTCTCTAGGAAACACCAGAGCAGATGCTGCAGCCAGACAAGCAGCATGGGGCAAAACATCATTTGAACACTCCTTCCTTACAGGTTTCTGAGCTCCAAACATGGGCTACACCAGAGGAAAAGGCCCTCTTGCGAAAGCAGGTTGCACATTGGAACAGGGAGTATGGACATGTCCAAAAGGTCGCCCTTGTTTACCCAAATGCATGTTTCCCTATTATGCTACGTTGACACATGGGAAAACACATGTGTCAAAATGGGGAATGATAACAGAAGTTACCACATGCTGGTTTACAAAGACTTTCTTTAATTACTCTCAAAATTTTTGTAAACAGTGTCTCACATACGCACAATATAATGTATGCCGGGGCATACACACAGATCAGGCAGCACAGATTTCACTGAACTAACACCAAGTGAAGGAAAAAATACTGTTTGGTTATAGTAGATATGTTCCCTAAATGGGTGGAAGCATTTCCAACGTCCAAACAAGATGCAGACGCGGTGGCAAAGGTTTTTGCTAAGAGACATAATCCCCAGGTGGCGAATTCCAAGTAAGATTTCGAGTGACAACGGCACACCGTTCATTAGTGCAGCCCTTAAACAAGTAGGGGAATATTTGGGCATTGATCTGAGACAACAATACGTCTACCATCCAGCTAGAGATGAAAACGGCACATTGAAAAACAAATTGAGTAAAGCATGTGAAGAGACTGGACTGGGATGGACCTAGGTCCTCCCACTTATACTCACACAAATGAGAATGTATGTGAGACCAAAACATAACCTTACCCCCTTTGAGATTCTGTTTGGATGACCTCCTAATACAGGAATTGGGCCTGTGAAAAGTCCCGTTTCCTGAAACTGCTCTGTGTGATGATACAATGTTTGATTATTGTGCAACCTTGTATTCTGCTCTCTCATCCTTCCATAAGCAGATGAAAGCAGCACTCCCCTTGCCAGCAGAGGGTCCACTACATGATCTCCAGCTGGGAGAGTAGGTGGTAATAAAGGATTTCAGGAGGACAAGGTGGAACAAACCTAGCTGGATGGGACCATTCCAGGTTCTTCTCATGACTCACACAGCAGTGAAGATGAGTGGCAGAATCACCTGGGTCCACTCCAGTCACAATGGGTCCCAGAGCCATCTGAGCAGCTGGAAGAGGAAGGGCTGAAGGAACAGGAGTGAAGACTGCACACCAAAAGCCCCTAGGGGGAACACCGTTCACAAACATCAATCAGAAATTTTAGTATGAGTCTGTGGGAGAATGTTTGTGAACATCTTTAAGAAGAAGCTGAACTACACTTACAACCAGGGTCATTAACAGAAGTAAGTGTGTGTCAGAGTGCAGTTGTAGCTGCTAAAGAGAACAACACATATGGGCCCGAGCCAGAAGTGATAGCAAAAGATCTGCTGATATAGAGACATCCTTGGACAGACATCTCACACAGCGATACACCATCCTAGCCATTATCTCTGTCAGTACCAATAACCACACAGAAGATCATTTGAGGGGAACTAGGTGGGTTCAAAATTACCCATTATCATACTGATGTTTCAAATATCATGCAAACTACATCCAGGACTTTGTGGATAGGGTCATTATTTTCCAAACAAGTCCGGGTGTCTCGGAGCTCCAGTGAGGTGGGAGGGGTGTGTGAGGGCAGTGCCTGCATTCCTAGCACCGATAACTGTCAAGACGAGTGAAGGGCCACCTGGTGTAGTTTACATGCCCTACTACAGGCCTCCACTTAAATCACTTTTGTGTTCCGTTTGGACACACTCGATACCATAAGGAGTGCTATCCTGGAGGTTAGGCCGGACCCTTGCTACCAAAGACCAGAGATAATGTCAGTTATGAGAAAACAAGGAGTGAAGGTGGCAGGCAAAGGTGGCCCAAGCGACCCCTGGGTATTGCGGGGAGTGCTAGTTGTCTCCAGAATCCTCTTCACAGTCCTAATGGAATTGCGGATATGGAAAGCCCTCCAGACACGAGATGAAGGCCCTGTATCCACTCCCCTGTCTCACAGAGACAATATGTACTGGCAGTTATAAACTATACAGTTCAATCAGAGTTACAAAACTGCACGTCCTGCATAGTCTGCACCCTGATTCCTCATACGGCTCAACAGCCCTTTGTATGTGCACCTATATTATTCTCAGTTAACCGGTCCATGGCAGTATTGAACGAAACCATATGGATTGCAAATAGCACTTTTCAGGAGTGCAACTACCAAGACCAGAAGTGTACCTGTTCAGGTGATGAAGCTCAGGCCCTGATTGTCTCAAGAGTGTGCTCCCAGGTTAAGGAGACTTGTTATATCTCTGGGGATACATATTATTGGAGACACTTTGGTAACTAGTCAACAGGTCTGACTGTCCAATGCCCAGAGATATCGGGTTTGCGAATTCGCAAATTCCATGACCTTTGGAGACAACAACTCCACCCACCTAAGAACCAAGCCACTGGGTGAACTCAATGAAGAATATTGTGAGACGATGTACTCTCCTTATGATTCTAAGTGCACCTGCAGTGTATCAAACTGTAGCGTCATCTGCCCCGATAGTGCAGGTGCCAAACACAAGGCGGATTGGTACTGGGTGTGCGGCACACGTGCTTATTATTATCTTCCATCGAGATGGAATGATCACTTTGCCCTGACACAGTTAAAAATGCCTGTTTGAGTTGTCTATCAGGCAGGCAGCATAAGGCCAAGGCGAACTAAGCGTAACACTGGAGAAAATGATGATGACTTCCCTCCTCTGAAACTTCAGCTATGTCCCAAATGGCAGAAGTTGGGCCACGCCTTATTTCCAGAGTACGGTATTACTCAGCTCTGGAACTGAACTTACTCCATTGAGGCTGATGACAACACAAAACCGATTAGCCTTGGACATTCTCCTGGAAAAAGACAGTGGCATCTGTGCTATGACAGGCAACGAGTACAGTACATATATTCCGGCCAACGATGCGGAGCATGGTAATATCACATGCATGATTGATAAGATGAAGGACATCGACAACTACACATAGAAGAACATGGCTCTGTGTTTGGGGGCTTGGGGGCTTGCTCTTTGTTCTTGTCTCTAAGTGTATCACTTTATACTTTCTGCTTCATTAAAAGGAGATTCTGAAGGACTACTTTGAGAATTGTTGTTTTATTAACAAATTTCCACCACACCTACAATCAAGTTTAAGGTTACTGAGAGAGATACAGCTGATTTGAGAGGGGAAAAATGTATTAGCAATCATTTCAGTAATGACAATACCAATATTCAGAAAAGAGTGATGGAAAAACCCTATGTCATCTAAGGTCTATTTTTCTCCGACCTTTGGGGAAAATGACTAGAACTTGAGTAAACACTGAAGTAAAGAGAATCAATAGCGTTTATTAGCAAGCAGTTTGGTCTCTGCTGATTGTTTAACATGCAATAGCCTTATGAGTACATTGCACTGAATTGTGTTATGTCATTAAAAGGCCTTCTCATAAATATACAGGGGACACAATGCTTATAATCACAAATTTATCGCATGTGAGTAGGTGCTGTGGATATCCTGGAGACAACACTGAATCTTGTATAAACACTCATCCAATTGTAAATGGACTTCGAGTGCTTTTATTGAGTTGTTTATGTTGTGTATGAATTGAATTAAAACCCATTGCAACTATAGACCTTTTATACGAATTGATTTTTCAGTAAGCCTCATGAAGATGTAAAGTGATATCACTCCAATAGCTCCACTGAGAGAAATGAGAAGTAAAAGATGGATGGGAATGGTGTAGGGGGATGTTAGATGTACATATAATCCAGTCAAATAATAAGGCTTAGAGATGGATATGCGAGAGGGAGCTTTCAAAATGATAGGAACACAAAAGCCAAGGCATATCAAAGGCTTAATGACAATTTTCAGCCTTTGCAAGGAATCAAGTCACAAAATGTGTATGTTTTTTTATATAAGCAAGAGTGTAATAGAGAGATGGAGATAGAAAGAATGATTAAATTATTGATTTGTGAATTTCTCTCCTTTGAGCTCTGCTTAAAGCCCACAAATTTAATACAGCAGCTACCTTTAATGCATGTTTGGTGTCTACAGTTTACAATGTCTTGCACTGGATAAATGAGACAAATGTAGTTAACCAAGGAAAGTTTTAGCTTTCATTTTGACATCACATAAACTGAATGAATACATCATCACACACACCTCGAAGCCTGTTGATTTTCTTGTGTAGTTTCAGACAAACTATGATCTATCAAAAGGACATCACTGAGGCAAATCAGTAGTAAGGCCCATCTTAAATTCTAAAGTACATTCTACCTAAGCATGTAGTTTGGCATAACTGGTAGTGGGTAGTATATTGGACCATAAGCAGAATCAGGTAGGAGGTGCTTGGAAGTGGGTAGGAATTGTAAATTATTATTGATTTCAATGGTTAGCTGTTGCCTCACAGCAAGCAGGCTCTGGGTTCAAACATGCTGATTGACTGGGGCTTTTCTTTGTGAAGTCTGCATGTTCTCCTTGTGCATGCATGGGTTTCCTCTGGATACATGGATGCATTAAGTGATATGGTGCGGAAGGGAGTCGTACAGCCATTATATCCTTTCCTGCGGAAAGTCGGTCCACAGATGTTGTAACTGGCTCACGAGATCCTGCAGATTGGCCCTGGGTCTGAGATGATCCCACACATGTTTGATTGAAGAAAGATCGGGGACCTGCCTGGCCACAGGAGGACCTCAACATGACACAGACAGTCAATAGACACATGTGCCATATGTGGATGGGCATTGTATTGTGGAAAGACTGCACCAGGGTGCTGTCTCAGGAGGAGTAAGACTTGCAGACATAGGTAGCGCTGTGCTTTGCATAGAATATGACGACCCTCCCTTGGTGTGGTCTACCTTGGGAGACCGGAGCCTTCACAACATGTGTGGATGCCCATGATGTTGGTCCATTTGTTTCAACATCAGGCCACTTTAACATCTGTATGGCCCACATGCCAGTCAATTGCACGGTATGACCATGTATATGTTATATACATATGTTAACCCTCTATGGTACCATGTTAGTTCCAGGCAACATAGCCTATTTTAGCTTTTTTAAATAATTGAATTGGTCAGGGAAGGGAAACTCCAATGATAACCAATGAAAGTGAGAAAAAGTGGTCACATGACCCATAGCGATCCATTTTACGTTCTCTTTCAGCACGTCACAAAGCCCCATATTTTCACTAATGAGAAGTGCATTTTTCACTGATTTTCATCCAGATAATTACCTACAAATAAATCTGATTCACCTTCATTAGTAATTAAAGAAGTATTTTTCAATGTGCAAGATACATCTTCTAGATGCACTAGGATGCATCATCAGTGATGTAACCTGGGGTCACTGGGTGTTTTGGGTCTTTCAACAACATCTTACAACAGGTTGATCAGACCCCAGCTTGCGTCCCAGCAGCAACCACCCATGGATCAGCCCTCTTTATCCACAGCCACCTTGTGGCCTTCTCTGCGGATTCACATACGGATCGGATTGGTTGGTTGAGGACTTTGCAGAGTGAATATCCTGCAAAACCTCTATTGTCTCATAATGAGTCTTCCAGCCCCCTTCCCAGCACTTCTCCACCAGCTCCTGGTACTTTGCGCATTTTCTTTCATTTGCCTCTTCCATTCGCTCTTTCCAGGGCACTGTGAGTTCGAGCACAATCAGCTGTTTTGTTGCTTCAGAGATGATGATTATATCTGGCTGGAGTGATGTCGTAGCAATATGCTGAGGGAACTTCAGCTGCTTCCCCAGGTTGGCTTGCAGCTGCCAGTCAGAGGCTGTGTATAGGAGACCTGACCTTGCTCTTCGCTGTCGACAGGGTTCCTCTCCAGCTTTGACAAAGGCAATTCTTGTCTTCGGGGCACGATGATGTTTGCCAGCGATAATGGCATTACATATGCTTTCTGCCACCTCCTTCAGCACTTGGTCATGGCACCAGCGGTAGCGACCTTCTGCAAGAGCCTTTGGACAGCTACTCAACAGATGTTGTATGGATCCCTTTCCAGAGCATAGCTGGCATGCTGGTGACTCACTCTTGCCCCACACATGGAGGTTGGTTGGGCTTGGTAGGGCATCGTATACAGCCTGGATGAGGAAACGGACGCGATTGATGTCTGCCTGGATGATTCTGTCCAGGTGACTTTGCACTGTAGGATACTCTCCCACTTTGTCCATGCCCCCTGCTGTCTGAGCCCCACTGTTCTGCTCACTCGCTCTTCCTCCATGCCTGCTCGGACCTCTTCCTGAATTAGCTCCTTCACTTGGGCCTTGCCTGCTTGGGTCTTTGGAAAAAAAACCAAGCCAGCTCTCCCAGTGGCCAACATTCCCACCAGCTCCTTCTGCCTGAGGCGTGACTCTGCCACTTCCATTGCTGGTCCTGCTGACACTTTCTGGTCCTGGGAGTCCTTGTACTGAAGGCCTTCTCTTGTGCATGCCACCATAAATTCCAACCATTTATGGAGAAAGCAAGTGATTTTCCTCTCCAAGGACTTTTGACATTGGGACTGAATAAACCAGCAGAGGCCACAGGATATGCGGTAGGATGGAGTTCTGGTAAATCCAAGCCTTGAATCTGCCTGGCAGGCCAGATTTGTTGACCTTGGTAAGCCGACTTTCCAACTTTTTGTTGGACTCCTGCATGGCAGCAGTATCTTTCAGAGTTGCATCAAACAATTTCCCCAAACTCTTCACTGGCTGCTCACTGATGGTGGGAATGGCAGTTCCCAACAGGGAGAAACAGTATTCATCAACCACTTTAGCCCCCTTTTTAGCACCATGGATCTCGATTTGATAGGCTTGAAGCTCATCCTGGCCCAGGTGACAAGTTTTTCCAGGCCTTTCAATATCCACCTCCCTCCTGGGACTGATGTTGTTGTAACCTCTACATTCCAACTCAAATGACTTAACCACCATGTTCATCATCAGAGCAAAGAGGATGACTGAAATAGTACACCCATTTATTATCGCTATTTCCAGCTGATGCCAGTCTGATGTTACTTCCCCAGAAGTGACCCTCAGCCTGAAGTTGCTGTAATAATCCAGGATTAGGTCCTTGATCGCACAGGGGACATAGTGGTGGTCTAGTGTGAGCTCAACCAATCTGTGTGAAATGGATCCATACGCATTGGCCAAATCCAACCACAGAACACATAAGTTACCTCTATTCTCATGGGTTTCTCTATACTCATGAGCTGTGTAACTACCCCAGTGTGCTCTAAACAACCTGGAACTCCAGGAATGCCACCCTTCTACACTGAGGGATTAATGTAGTTGTTCTCGAGGAGAAACTCTGTGAGTCTCCAGGAAACAATGCTGAAAAGCACCTTTCCTTTGACACTTAACAGTGAGATGGTCCGAAACTGGCTGATGCATTTTGAGTTCTCCTCTTCAGGGATCCACACATAGGGAGTGCAATATATCAGTATAGGCTGTGCAATATGTCAGTATAGGGAGTGCAAGAAGTCAGTATAGGGAGTGCAATATGTCAGTATAGGGAGTGCAAGAAGTCA
>JAQQZR010000754.1:0-13147 GCA_030068235.1 Notoglanidium macrostoma | reverse complement strand
TCGGCGCGGAGCGGAGTCCTGAAGTGTTCCCGAGATCTCTTGCTTTCCCGCCTTCTCTCGCGTCGCCTTTCATCGACGTCCTGCGCCAGTCGGATGAGTTTCAACTCATCCTTAATGTCCTCCTGGAGGCCGTGGTAGAAGGCAGGGGCCAGTGACAAATCAGTCCAGTGGCTCTGGATGGCCAGGGTTCGGAACTCAATCGCATAGTCGTGAACGGATCGCTTTCCTTGCGAGACCTGGAAGAGACGGCGGGCGGCCGTCTTCTGAGGAGCGCCCTGGCCGAATACCTTTCGCATAGGGGTGAAAAATTCCGCACTGGAGTCGAGATCAGGATCCTCTCGATACATCAGGGCAGTGGCCCATTCCAGCGCACGACCGCCGAGTCGGGTGATGACATACGCGACCTTAGCTTCCTCGTTGGGGAACTGCGGGGCTTGGAGGCGCAGGATTAGCGTGCATTGAGTGATAAATCCCTGCACGGCATCAGGATCACCAGTGAAAACGGGTGGAGGGGCGAGCGCCGTCACGCAAGGCTGAGGTACGGTAGCTACGATCCGGCTGGGCGGGCGCGTGGGTGCTGTAGCTGCCGATGGGGGAGGATTCTGAAGCGTCTGAACTATTATACTATACTATACAATAACTACTATACTAGTCCCTGTATCATGGCCTGCTGCTGTTGTACTGTGCCCATGAGCTGGCTCATCAGAGTCCGGAGCTCCTGGATGGCTGCTGTGGTCTCTGAGGGCTCGTTCATGCTGTAACGGCCCGGAGCCGAGATAGATGAAACCACAAGCGCAGCTGCGTGCACGAAGGGAGAGAGCTAATGTCTTACCGGGGATAGGTTGGGGTCTGAAGCGGCGTGTGTCGGCCGGACGGCAGCAGTGTGGGTGGCCGAGCGGCAGATGAGAAGTCGTCTGGGAAGAGCCAGCGCCGGGTGTCCGGCGCGTGCACAGCGTGAGAGAGGTCCAGGTGCGGGTTGAGAGGCGAGGCAGTGAATACGGAGGGAGGAAAAAACACGGAACGAAAATGCTCACAAACTCAGACGAAAAAAGAAACCGGGTATTTGGAAAACACCGAAACCGAAAGTAACAAGGAAACGCTAACCAGGCAAATAGCTGGAAAGTGTAGGGCTTGTAGCATGAATCGTGCTGAAATCATGAACGAGCGAAGTGTGCCCCCGGACTTCTGTGTTTATACTCGGCGACCCGGAAGTGGTGTCTTGACAACGGATGTCGAGGTTGGCGCATTTGACACTGTTGCTGTGGTGACGTGCGGAACGTCCGTACGAGTAGCTCTAGTATGGAGAGCGGAAAGCGCGACATGGAGAGCAAATAACTCCGTAGGCCTCATATGCCCAGCAAAACTTTTCATGCCCACTACAACAAAATATGCAGGGGTCACAAAAAAGAAAATCAATAACAAAAAAGAAAGACATACTTTTTAATGAAGCTAAATTCAAACAAGCAGCCATCATGTAATGCAGCTAAAATAGCAGCCAGAATTCCCAGGAAAGCTGCAGACCACCAACCATCCCTGCAATCCCTGTAACGCATGGACACAATTCTAATAATAAAAAAAACAGGGATTAAAAAGAAATAAAGGCCAAAAAGGCTACATACCCATCAAGCGATGTCCCAATTCTCCAGGTTAAAAGAGGGACCTCTACTATTTATTTGGCTACCAGGAATAATGGGGGTAAACCATAAGATAAAAAGCTTCCACCCTAGAATCCACCATGAACTTAATTCCATGCTGGAGGAAGCTAGTACAAACACAGCATACGCAAGGTTTACTATGCAACTCAAAGTGATATTAAAGAAAATTTAATACACATACAAGCCACAATCCAGCAATTAACCACTTCCAAGAGAGGGTCCACTTTAGGGGATCTGTAAGCCATCACAGTTATTATCAACTCTAAAATGATAACCAAAAAGAAAGCAATGGAACTAAAACTGGAAATGGCGCGTACACTTGGCAGCGGAAAACAAGGTCATGTTCCCATACCACTACCAGCCCTTTATATGTACCGCCCCACCCAATGATTGTCCAAAGGCAACATCCATATACCGTATATAGACATCCGCCACAACCATTCCATGTATTCCATTACTCACCAAACCTGATGGGTGTACATGATCATGTTTTTAATTAAGACATGTCCAATGGAAGACTTTGTCAAAAACCTTTCATTGAATTCAGTTGAATACAATTTTATTTGTTTAACACTTTTAACAAACAAATATTGTCAAAAAGCAGCTTCACAGAAGTATATAAATTCTGAATATAAACTTATTAATCTATACATCTATCTATATATTTTCCTATATATCCCTAATGAGCAAGCCTGTGGTGACTGAGGCAAGGAAAAACTCCTTTTCTGGTGACAAGACAAGAAGATAAGAGGAAGAAGAGGAACCAGACTCAAAATGGAACCCATCCTCATTTGGGTCACACTGGATAGTGAAATTACAACTAACTCACTCCTGTAATAGGGTCAAGATTTGAGTGTAAGACTGTTTGTGGTAATTTGAGTCCTATGCCATTGTAGCAGAACCATTCTTGTCAAAAGTATTCCAAAGCCATCTTCACACTTCTTGGTGTATGTTGAGGCAGTTCATATGGTGCCATCCTCATTAAACCCTGAAGAACAAATAAAAGGTTTTCTTGAGGTTAAATGAGTATTTACTTAAAAGAATGTTTGACTAAAGAAATGCTGGAGAATAGTAAATTATGGGTTGATCTATTGCCAGCTGTGGTTTTTGAGATCAGGATGACACCCAGTGCCCCAACTAAATTGTCACCCTTTGAGATTCTTTTCGGAAGGCCTTTCCCGAGTCCTTGGCTAAAGGGTAACCCTGGTTTTTCCTTCACAGACGATCTGGACGTTGAGTGGCTGATTACACCCAGGCCTTGATTGAAAAACTGAATAGCATACATGGTGATGTGTCTTGTTCTTTACCTCTACCTAGAGAGAAACCTAGTCATCCCAATGTTCCAGGTGTCCAGGTGCTGGTGAAATCTCTGAATCTGCGGAAAGTGGGCGAGGGTGCTTACAGTGTACTGACGGAGGTCATCGCTGTGACTCGGACGGCAGTGCTCATTAACCTTCAGCCACAGTGGATTCATGATAATCGGCTTAAGAAAGCTCCCTCCACTGCAGAGATAACTCCTATCAAGACATTGACATGGTCATTTATCATCAAAGAATGAAGTCCATAATGAATCCTGGTTTTCCTGTTGTCAAAGGAACAAGATTTTATGTTCTAGTATTTGTTTTTCTAGAACAAAAGGGGGCGTTGTTAGATTGAAAATCTTGTCCCTTCTCTGTCCTGTGCTCTCCAGACAATTTAGGTCCTTATAACATGATCAAGGAATGTTCTTTATCTTATGTCACACTTCTCACATAAGAGACCTTCACTATGTAGAGACTACAAGTCACCTTTCATCTAGACAAAGGCATTTTTCTACTTATTTGTTCCCTTGAGAATAATGTGTTTGTGTATAAATACTTCTTCAATAAATCAGACTGAGTTTAACATGACCTTTGTGTCTACTGTTTACTCATGTCTCCAAGAGTGCTTGTCACACAGAGGAAGAGAGAGAGAGAGAGAGAGACGGTTGCCAGAGTCTGAAAGAGATTGAACATGAATCGAAGTTCACATTAGCTCTAACAAAAACTTATGACATCTGCAAGAAATGTAAGCCAAATAAAATGTAAGCCTTTAAAAGGCGATAAAGCTACTTGCAAAACATCAGCCTAGGTTGAAGGGAACTTCTGAGTTGGTCAATTGACCAAATGATTCATGGCCCTGTCATTAGGAGGGGGTTGGGATCACACCTAGGCTGTTGTTCTTGGCTGTCAGTCAAGTATCTCTCCAGAAGAAATGGAAACACAAAATCTAGGGTTAGGGTTAGGGTTAACCCTAACCCTAGTCTGCAAGCCACTTTGAGGTAGAAGTAAACTTAAATTAATTAAATTCTGCAAGAACATAAGTTAGGGAAATTGTAAGAAAACACCTAGGTTGTCAGAATAATAGTATGGAAGTTTGTTACTTGCATTTCTTGAAAGAGTTCTCGCATGGCTTCAGGTGTGATCTTGCAGCAGAAGTGTTCAAAAAGATCAGACAGTGGGAGCTTTGAAAGTTCTTCTTGGAGTTTAGAAATCCCATGTTGTTCTTGTGGGTGTATGGCTGCTTGAAGAAACTTGTTGCAGATGGATGATGGAATGTTTGCAGAGTGGAAATTTCTCTGTGGTAATTCATGCAGATGACAAAGACAAAACTCAAATTTTCACTCAAATTTTAAAATGTTTCACAATATTTTTCTAAAGCAATTTTTATTCTGTCCTTTGTGTTTGTCCTTGCATGAAAAGAATTGACTTGGCCCTTATGTAAACAGCATGGAGTGATTTGTTGCTTAAGAACCCTTAGGTCTTCATTGTGCATTACACTGAAATCAACTGGGCATTGTGTGCCAAGCTTCTGCCCTGTCAGTTGGTAGAGTGCATGCTTAAATTGATTAAAGTGAAGGCACAGGTATATTTAAGTGAAATAAATCATGTGGGGCTTGGTAAGAATACCAATGACCCTTTGAAATTCAGTTTAGTATAGCTTGTAACACTACATGAGAAAAGGTTTGAAAAGTTTCTTTTATAATGTTAAAAACTTAATGTTTATATAATGTAAAAAAAATTGCATACCGAAATAACACATGATGTAATTCTTAGACAATTCTGGTAGACAACATGATGGCTGAGTCTGAATCTGAGTTGCATTTAAAACAATAATTAAAAATATATTAACGTTCTGTTCATTCTTTCAACCACCCCTGACAACTGTGGCTGATATGGAATATGAAACTTTCAATTAATGCTCAAATACTTACAGAGCTGTTGTGTTACTTTTGCCACAAAAGGTGTGCCTTTATCACTATCAATGACAGATGGAATCCCATAGTGAGGAATAATTTCCTTAGCCAAAATTTTCACTACTGTTTTTGCATTTTCCTTAGCACATGGAAAAGCTTCCACCCATTTAGAAAACCTGTCCACTATAACCAGCATGTATTTCAGTGGACCCTTTGCAGGCATGTGAGTGAAATCGATCTGTAAATACTGAGAGGGAAACTGTGGTGGAACAAATGCATAATGTTTAGCCATCTGTGGTGTGGAATTAGACCTAGCACTGATAAGACATGAGTCCTGCAAGAGTCTTACTGTCTTGCACATGTCAGATATACAAAAATTCAATATTTCACCTTACCCCTGTTTGTGAGACATGTGAAATACCATGAAAATGTCTCACAAAAAACAGTAAAACTGATTTAGGTAGAGCTAAACGGCCTTGTAAGTCCCGAATGAGGTAGTCCGAACCTGGAGAACAGTTCTGCGTCGCCCAGAATGAAAGATCAGAATTTGTTGCTTGAGACTGCAAGAACTTCGCATCAATATCACTAGGGACAGAGATATGAGAGAACAACGAGAAACATAATTCAAAAAGACAAGGTGAACCTGTTCTAGCTGCACATTTGGCAACCTCATCAGCCAATGTATTTGTTACATGTATTTTGTTTCAACATCAGCGACAACCCAGAATTTTATACCAAATTTGTCCAGTTTGTTTGCCATGAACTGTGTGAAACAACAGCGTGCCTTGGTAGGGAACAGTAGTCCGTCTGTGGTTATGTTCTCACCGTGGGTGTAAGAAGCAATACTGTTTTTCACAATTTTCTCGAATATCTCAGATATCATGGCAAATTTATCTGTCATGAGTCGGGCAGCCCTAGTGCTCTTATCATCAAAGCGCAGATAGCGCATAATATCTCGGAATTTCTGTCGAGACATTGGCTCTTTGAAAATAGGATTTCCAAGATTAGCAGACCAGTAATCATCCAGTTTCATGCTTTTACCACCTGTAATACCTCTCAAATAAATGAGACCCATGACTGCTTTCAGCACTTATCAGCACTGTTTCAATCAGCTTCTGCTTCAGTGTATTTCTGAATCTTTCCCCACATTCCTGCGTCAATCAAACACAGTAAACTACTCAATGGACTTGCAATATTAGCATTTGCATAACATGTGGGTCCTGGGGTTTCGTTTCATTATATTGCATTCTCGCCCTCTACCCCAAGGGTTTCCATCCGGTTGTTCAACCCATACTGTGCCATCTCTTGCCTCTTGAAATGAGTCCCCAGCACACTCAATTTCAGATTCAAGATTCAGATTCAATTCACTTCCATCCTCTCTCTCATCATCTCCATCTGACACCTCACATTGATCACCCTCCGATTCCATCTCATCAATATTCAACAGCAAGTCCTGAACGTGTCTCCCAGTCATCGTAAATAATGCACCATGCAACTGTGCAATCACCCAAGCTGTGTAGCCACTCAACTACACAGTGAGGTGTGTCACTGAAATGCCATTGATCATAATGGAATGCTAATGATCATAATAGCTCTGCCCAATTGCCCTCAGTTGACCGATGCTGGCCTTACCATAGACTAAACACAAACTATCAGAATCATATTAGTTATGCACATGGATGTGAAACATGCATGTATATATTAATTATCTACTTTTAAAAACATTTGAATTTTACAGTTGTAAATTGTTGCTTCTGTAAAAATACTGGCATGATGATATGTGATTGTGATGATTAGTAACACATGGTCCATGAGGTGCAAAAATTTGAGACAATAGTTACGCCCATGCAGACCTACATGAAATAAAAATCCACAGGTCATATTTTATTAAAGTAAGTTATTGTTATCATTTGCACGCACACACATACACACACATGTATATGGCCCATGTGCCAACTGCTGAGAGAAAAGAGAATTGTGGCTTGGGAAGGCAGGAAACATTGCATCTGTCTGCAATTTCACACAAATAAGAGCAAAATAGATTTAAACTAGCTTTTACCGGTGTGATTTTGAAAATTTAAGGGTGCTGGGTGATAAAATGCACAAATCTAGGAAAATTCACGAAAGGAGGGTCCTGGAATTTGATCAAGTGCAAAGTTTTTTTTTTTGTTCGTTGCGGTCAAATGACCGGCGCTCAGCGCTTCTAGTGTTAGCAGATCCTGTCCGATACTGTAGCCCAGGTACTGTGCTTCTGTTGACCCCAGGTGGCATTTTTTGGGGTTCATAGTGAGCCCGGCCCACTGCAGCTTTTCGAGGACTCTGCGCAGGTGGTAGAGGTGATCATCCTAGGGGTGAGAGTGAATGACCACGTCGTCGAGGTAGGCTGCAGCTTAGTCCCAGTGCTGGTGAAATATGATGTCCATAAGATGTAGGAATGTAGCCAGGGCTCCATGCAGCCCAAAAGGGGAGAACCGGTACTGCTAGTGGCCAGATGGGGTGCTGAACACGGTCTTGTTCCGAGAAGAGGGGGTGAGAGGAACCTGCCGGTAGCCTTTGGTCATGTCCAGTGTGGAAATGAACTGGGCCTTCGCCAGACATTCCACCAGCTCATCCACCCTCGGCATCAGGTATCTGTCAAACTCAGAGACTTGGGCGCCATGATGATAGGGCTGGACCAGGGGCTGGTGGATTCCTTGATCACACCATCCCTGAGCATGGCAGTGACTTCAGTCTCTATAGCCTGAAGCCAGGCTTCCGGCACACGGTAGGGCCGCTGCCTGATTACTGCGGGAGGTGTTCTGATATGATGTTGGGCCACGTGAGTCCGCCCGGGCTCCAAGGAGAAGACATCTTGGAATTCACCCAGCTCATCCAGATCCTGGCGCTGGGCCAGGGAGAGAGGTTAACGTGGTACAATTGTGTTTCAACTCATTTACCTGGCTGCTGCAGGAATTTGCAGATGGAACTGGGGACTAGGAGCAGCACCATGTCCCCCACCAGGAACTCTCGTGTTTGGGCTCGGATGTTGTAGGCCAGCTGCTGCTCCTGCTGGGTCATTGCCATGTATTCCTCAACAATGGGGCCCACCTTTGCGATCCGCTCTTGCATTTCGCCCATGTGCTCGATCACGGAATGGAACGGAGCAGGTTAGGCTTTCCACTCCTGCTTTGCAATGTCCAGCAGTCCCCGAGGCCGCAGTCCGAACAGGGGCTGAAAGGGGGTGAAGCCCGTAGAGACGTAAGGCTTTTCACAAAGAGCACTTATGGGAGGAGCAGGTCCCAGTTCCAGCCCTTGCCTTCAATGACCCGGCGGAGCATGCACCAAAACTTCTGGTTGAATCGCTCCACCAGGCCATCCGTCTGAGGATGGTAAATGGACGGGCGGAGATGATGGATTTGCAGCAGCTGGCACAGGTATTGCATGAGATGGGAGACAAACGGGGTGTCCTGGTTTGTTCGCATATCCTTAGGGATCCCCACCCAACTGAACAGCTGGACAAGCTCTCGTGCGATGGTCTGGGATGGTGCTTTCTGAAGGGGCACGGCTTCAGGGTAGCGGGTGGCATAGTCCTCTATCACAAGGATGTACTCGTGGCCAGGTGCATGATAGTGGAAGTCTTTGTCTTAGGGATGACAAGAAGGTTACATGGTTCGCCTCACCTCTGGCAGTGGTAATAGAGTGAATAGAATGCTGGGTGAAGTGGCAGTGGGTAGTGACCGGTCGTGACCGTGTTCCCCTCCTCATCAATCCGTAGTACCTGATCTCAGCAGTGCTTTAGCGGTTCATCCTCGTTTTGCTTCCTGGCAAAGTTCCCTTCATAGACGACCTGCTGGCTGACACACAAGAAAGGGTTAGTTTCTTGAATGGTCTCACCTTCTGGGTCAGCCTCGTCCGCGCAGTCCTCATCTTTCACAGCTAGAGTGGGTCTCGTTACTGTGGTGGACCTCCAGCATCAGGGTCAATGTCTCTGCCAGCGTACAAGGGGCCCGTTTGCATCCTCAGCCTCTCACAGCACCTCCTGAAGGCCCAGCCAGTCCCGACCTACAAGCAGAGGGACAGGGAGAGGTGGCATTAGCCCCGCCATCACCTTCCACTTACCTGCCCGATGCCCAAGGCCCAAGGTGGACCTCGGTGGCTGACACCTCCCGGACATCTCCATGTGCGTTGGACGCATGTGACTACGATCGGTCTTGGCCTTGGTCATGAGAATACATTGGTCTTGGCTGATCCCGCGCCATCTCCAGAGTGGAAACTACTGCCTCCAGTGCCTGGATGAGCTCTCGTGTTGTCGTGGGCCTCGTCCAGCTGACGGCGCACTGTTCTTCCCCAGGGAGACCCCGCAGGAAGCGGTTGATTGTAACCTTCTGGACAATTTCGTCAGATGAGAGCGCCTCCGTCTATAGCCAGCATCCCGTGATCTGCAGGAGTTCATCTACTTGGGCTCGCGGCTCATTTTCTTGCCGATACTCCCAGGGGTGGAATGCCACAGCGGCTCGACTCATGGATAGCCCGCAGCACGCTAAAATCTTGGCTTTCAGCGTGGTGTACTTCTTCCACCAGAAGTGGTAAGTGTGCTGTGCTTCACCAGTGAGGAGCGGTGTTAAAAGCTGCACTATTCCGCACGGGGCAATCCCCTTTCTCAAAGGTTATCAGGAACGCCTCGATGTTGTCATCAGCTGCCATCTTTATGAGGAGATAGAGCCTGTCCCAAGCTGGAGCTAGTAAAGCAACAATGGCAGCGGGGAGCATGCGGATGGCGACCAGCTCCTGGGCTATCATTCTCATCCCATTTGCTAGTTCCTGGTTTTCTCATCCGTGCTCTATGTTAGCTTCCAACAGCCGTTGGACCACAGGACTGATCGCCAGCTCCGTCAGCTGGGTATGCTCGTCGCCTGCCTGCATTCTTCACCAGTGTAAGCGGACACTGAGGCGACAGAACAGAACAGGCACAGAAGACAGCGATTCAGGTGAGTAAACCGTGAAGCGTGCTTTATTTCCATTTAAATCAGTGAGAGGTGAGGTGAAATAATTTTCGTTCACAGGGTTGAAAACCGCACTCACCAGTTCACCAGTGCTCCTGAACCTGGACTTTGGATGGCCTTTCTTGGTGCAAACGGATGCATCTGAGACGGGCCTCGGCGCCCTCTTGGCACAAGATTTTGACGGGAAAGAGCATCCCGTACTCTACATCAGCAGAAATCTTAACCCCGCAGAGCGACTGTATGCAGCCATTGAAAGGGAAACCCTAGCCATTAAGTGGGCTGTCGACGAGCTACAGTATTACCTTACTGGCAGACAGTTCACTCTCATCACTGACCACGCACTGCTACAATGATTGTTCAATAACAATTACAAAAATAGCAAAATAACCCACTGGATTCTGTCATTAGAGGGCTTCTCTTTCCGAGTGCTGCACTGACCCGGGGCAAAGCATGGGAATGCTGATGCTCTTTCCCGTTGCTACTCCGATGGCTCAGAGCTCAGCGGGGGGCAATGTAACACCTGTGGCTATGCCACCTCACCGTCCTCAGGGAGCAAGCGCTCCTCGCCGTTGGGATTTCCCCAGGGAAGTGGGGAAACCCTAATGACGCACCAGCTCAGCGTCATGAGGGGGATAGGGTTGGCTTATCCAGCACGGTTGGAGGAAAATCGCCACTCACACTACAGCCGGAAGCCGACAGGCAGAAAAGCGATGCAGCGGCAGTTGGCTGAGGAAAGAAGGTGAGAAGCACAACGCTAAACTGCTGTCTCTTTTTCTCTCCCTGTTTCACAGATTCCATGTAAGGATCCCAGTGGAGAATGCACCACGGACCAGTGGGCACGATTGGATTCTCCCCAGCAAACGATACCATTTCAAGGAGATCCCTGCACTGCCACAGTTGTGCCGCCCTCTAAGGATTACTACCTGAGCTAAAAACATGTAAAACTTATGGACATTCATTTTTGGGTTTTGGGACTCTTGTTGGTTTTTTTTGCTTGCTTATTATCGCACTACCGGGAGGGGATTTTTCCATGGAAAGGATTGGACAGTATTTGAGGGATAAATAAAATACCTTTTGTTGACACTCACAACTTTGTGCCTCCCGGCTCTGTTTCTGTTTGTTGCCTAGCGTGCTCGCTTACAACACACAAACATACACACACACACACACACACACACATATATATATACAGGAGGTCCTCGGGTTACGCACATCTCGACATACGACGGTTCGAGTTTATGACGCAGTATAGAATACGCAGTAGCGCGAGGTATGAGTGAGCACAGTGATGAACATTACATTAAACATATATTTATGTCTTTTTCCTTTTTTTTGTGGCTTAGTTGTGTTTTTAAGTTCTAGATTATGATTTTACAACTGTGTTAGGATAGGTGAGTGACTAGGCTAGGGTGTGTTTTGACTTGCACCAAAATTCGGGTTACATCACTGTCGTTGGAACAGAACTGTGTCATAAACCGAGAACCCCCTGTATATACTGTATATATTGCTAAGGAGAAGGAGGGGGCGGGGCTCTGCCTACCTAACTGCCTTCATGAGGGCTCCCCTTGGGGATTTCAGATTAGAACAGACAAGTGAAATGATTAAATGATCCAGTCAGAACTTGCAGTCATCTAGCCCTACTTCTCAGTTATTAAGACTAGGACATATTAAGTGGTGCATTTTTTATTTTTACATAATTAAACTGAGAAAAAAAGACACAATTGTTGGTACTGAAGAGTCATGAAATGTTATTTTCAGGTGACTCATTACAGTCCCATGGCAGGGCATCAAAGACAATGTAGCAATGTATGCAGGTGGTGTAAGGCATGTAACAAATGCCAGCTGGTGAATCCACAGGACACCCCAAAAGTACCATTGTGCCCATTACCCTTAATCAAGGTCCCATTCAAACTAATTGGTTTGGCTATTAGAGAGGCGTACATGTTTCCGGAAGCAGTGACTCTTCACAACATCTCAGCACATAGTTTTGCTGACACTCGGTTCTGAGTAATCTAATGAGACCATTGTATGTCTTTTATAACACACACACTTCATGAACTGTAAAGATTATTAGGGATTAAACCGATTTGCACTAATGTTTACCATCTGCATTCAGCTGGTCAAACAGTTAATCAAACTCTTTAAAAAATTTATTCATGAGGATGCCCAAAAATGATGGTCCCAACTGCATTACAGGGGTACTTGGCTACAGGAATTTGCACTGAGAGATAAGCATCAATGTAATTGACAGGCAAACTGGCAAACTGGCAATTGCCGGACAATAGGGTAATTTTTTCTTTTGCGCCCCTTGGGAACCAACGGTGTCTAAATTTGATGTATACCCAAAGGCACACATTGATGAACTCCCTGATCTATTAGGCATGGCTTATTTTTATTCAACATTGGATTTAACAAAGGGGTACTGCTTATTTGAATGACATCATCATTTATAGTATTGATTGGCAGTGGCATTTATAACATGAAGGCTGTCCTGATGCAGGCAGGCATAACTCATATTAAATCCATAGTAGTGTTCAATTTGATGGGTGGAAGTATGGTATCTGGGCTTCTACTTGGACCATGAGCAGGTGTGTCCCCAAATTGATAATCACAGTAGTGATTGCGGCCTGCCCAAAATCCAATACAAAAAAGGGTATTTGTACGTATTTTTTTTGGATGTCACCAGTCTGCTGACTGACCTCACTAAAAAAAGGAGCACCAGATGTGATCCAGTGGATGGATCTGTGTAGTTTTGTATGTGACCCACTGTTGCATTGTCCTGACATTTCTTTTGATCTGCAGACTGATGCATAGGATAGAGGGCTATGGGTTGTATTGTCCCAGGTGGTGGAGAGAGAGGAGCACCCATGCTGTAAAACAGCTGGAAGCTTTCCAAATAGGACTAAGTACAGCACAATCACAAATAGCTCCGCAGCATGAAGGATGGCGAAGGATGGCGCATTTATCACTTGTTGGTATCTGACATTACAGCTGTTCAAATTCAAGGTTGTCCACAGATGGGGGGCACAAATGCAGGTGTCAGATTATCTCTCCCACCAGGGGTGAAGTCATCTACAGACCGGCTGGCTCCCTGCCCTTAGTTGCATGGTGGGGGTATGTGTCAGCAGGGGCATGGTTGAGTGTCAGCTGTGAATGAAGAAGAGGTGGTTATTTGTGTCCCATCTCTGTCCTCACATCTCTCAGAACCAGAAGATCTCCTCCACCATCAAGAGGCCGTACTACAGGTAACCTTATCTACCCTCCTCTGTTTTCTCAGTCTCCAATAGGGGTGATGG
>JAQQZR010000753.1:5000-13149 GCA_030068235.1 Notoglanidium macrostoma | reverse complement strand
TCTGTTGCCTTACATGTAGCACCTTGATCCTCGAGAAACGTTGTCTCGTTTCACTGTACACTGTACCACATGTATACATTCAAATGACAATAAAAGCCACTTGAACTTGGTATTGGCCAATCTTATCAGCCTCTTGATACATCAGTCAGAATCTACTACCGAAAAACTCCTCTGGCCGAGTTTTACATTTAGCCCTCCTTGCTAACACGCTTTGTAGCTCGATATAAGCATCACAGTTCGAAGTCTTGCCTATGGATGAGCACGAGTGAAAAAGGAAGTGGAAAGAAACAAACAGGAAGCGGAACACGCTAAAGGGAAACGGAGCCCTTCAAAATAGAAACCGGACAGGCCAGAGGAAGGCGCTGTCGGACCACACATTCGACATGAGTGCTGCATGTTAATATTAATGCCGTTTATGAGCCATTTACACCTCCACTAAATACTGATTCAATGAATAAACAAATGCACAAGGAGTAAATTAATTGTACAGTATTTCTAGACTAATGAATGAATGACTTCAAGTTATCAAGCTATCAGGAAAGAACTGTATAGCACCATACATACTGTAATAAAACTAATCAGTATATACATAGCTGTTGTCAACCTCTTAATTCTGATCAGCTTTTGAGGAGAAGCACTAAAGAAGTCCATACAAAACAGGGTCGAGACTAAAAAGAGAGCTCGAGTGTCTTTATCTCATGAGGGAAAGCTTGCCGCTGGACGATCTTGATTACTTCCTCTGTAGCCTTCTCCCGCTCTTTAACAGTCACTGTGCTGTTTTTGGTCAGACCCTAACCTTGAGATTCTTGCTACCACATTAAGAAGCTGCGTCCAAGAGGAAAACTGACTCCGACGCTCGAGGAGGTCATTGCAGTCATTGGCTTCGGTCACGAGCACCTGAATTGTCTTAACTTCAGGATCACAGACAAGCAATTCTGTTGGAGCATTGGCTGCTAGGAGTAATTCTCGCTCCCAGAGGAATTTCGGTCCTTGAAACCAGTTCGTTGAGTGAAAGTCTGATACAGAAAGACCTCGAGATGCGTGATCAGCTGGATTTTCTGAGGTGTCCACATATTGCCATTGACATAGGTCACGGTTATCTCCAATCAGTTGCACACGATTTACAACAAATATGTGGAACCTACAAGCATCATTGTTAATGTACCCTAGCACAACTTGCGAATGTGTTCAGAAAAACTAATCATCAATATTTATGTGAAGTTCAGCCTTTAACACAACATTGCCCTTTGTAGAAACCACTGCTGCTGCAAGTTCTAGTCTCGGGATCCTGGTGACCTTTGAGGGCGCAACTCTCGCTTTTACCATCACTAGACTGCAATGGACCTCACCCATATCATTTTTGTGCACGTACCGTATCCTACACAGCTGGCATCTGAAAAATGGTGCAACTCTATTTTCACGCTGGTATAGAAGTCATGTGGGTGGTGACATCTCGGAATTGAGACCTCTTTCAACTTGTGAAGGCCATTTATCCACTCCTCCCACCATGGCTTCATATCTCCTGGGAGGGGGATCATCCCATCCAATGCTTCTTTGACACAGCTCTTGAGGGATGCGCTTTCCACTTAGGCTGACTGGAGCAATAAACCCAAGTGGATCTTAGAGAAAGGCAAGGACCGACAGAGCACCACGACAGGTTGAAGGCTGGTCTTTCAAGTCTATGTTAAAGCCGAAAGCGTCATTCTTTAATCGACCACTGAATGCCCAGTGCATGCTCTGACGGAGTTGGATCCAGTCCTAGGGGTTCAATGGCTGCTGCCCTTTCTGACGGCGCTATACAAGCGAGGGCTGCTTCCTTGTTTGTGTTGAATTTATGAAGACGTAGGCCACCTTTTTTACACAACTCTTGAGACTCAGTGATCAGTTTCTTGACATCCTCAACTGATGGAACGCTGTTTAACCCTTCATCAACATAAGTTTCTCTCCACAAATGTTGATGCTAGTGGATAGTCAACCTTGTGCTGCCGTACTAAATGTTTCAATCCAAAATTGCCACATCCTGGCGATGAGGCAGCCCTGAAAAGATGAACCTTCATCCTATACTCCTGTGGTTCTTTCTCCAGGTCTCCGACTCTCCACCAGAGGAATTTCAGATAATTTCGGGATTCAGGAGTGACAGAAAACTGGTAAAACATCCTTTCAATGTCACAGATAATTGCAACAGCTTCCTTCCTGAAGCGGCACAGTACTCCTACCAGAGGACTGATTAGATCAGGCCCAGTAAGCAGGGTGTCGTTTAGAGAAACGCCATGGAATTTGGCTGAACAGTCGAATACGACTCTCAGTTTATCCGGTTTTCTGGGGTGATAAATGCCATGATGTGGAAGATACTATAACTCCCTCAGATGTTGTAGGGACAGGCTCTGCATCACCCCTTCTAATTATTTCTTGCATAAATGTTTTGTACTGATGACAATATTGTTTATTTGCCTTTAGCTTCCTTTTAAGACACTGAAGACGAACTGTGGCTAGCTTCTTATTGTTCGGTAGATTTAGTGGACCGTTTCCCTTGAAAGGGACGGGCATCTGGTAATGCCCGTCTTCCTTCTGCATAATGTGGTCACTGAGAAACTGTATGAAATAAATATCATCCTGAGACATATTTATCTTCATAAGTTCTCTCAATAAAGTCCAATTCTAGGGATTTTAGCACCTCTGTTGTTGATGGCACTGGCAGTTCCTTTACTGCAAGTCAATGTACAAAGCTTTGACTTCCTTGTCTATCTAGGTGGGGCTTCGATGAGCCTATTATACTCCATCCTAGTTCTGATCATTGTACAAATGGTTCATTTTTCCCCATCTACAATAACTTCAAAAGGAGCTAGTGTCGATGGACAGTCATATCCAATTAAGAGCCCCACATCACAGTCTTGAAGGCGTGGCAACTTATTTGCTAAGTGTCTAAGGTGAGGCCACAATGACACCGTTTCCTTTGTTGGAATGTAAGACTTGTCCACTGGGATAAAGTCACAGGTGTAGGTCTGCTGCATTGGGCTGCGGTTTTCAGAGTAGAGTCCTCTAACTTGCAGACCATGGACGTTCTTGGTAGATATGATCGTATCAATAGCTGTCATAGTACTTAGTTTCAATTTTACTGGTTGGGCATCCACATTTAGCTTGTCAAATAGATCTTGATACTGATCAAATAGATACAAAAACTGGAACAATACTTGAGGTAGCAGAAGCGCGTCGTATTGCTGTATGGGACACAACTTTATGCGTTTCCTTGCTTTCGTGTTCTTCTGTGAGCATGGAGCCATCCATTGTTTCCATTCACTTTCAAACCTGTGAAGATGCGCTTGCTGGGCTTGAATTTCTTTCATGGTCTTTGATTGTTCCACCTTGGCGGCAAGCTCTGCCTCTGCATCTACTCTGCCGCTATGGGCACTGATTGAACTGGAATGGTTACTCAATCTTTATGATGACTCCGATAGGCTGACAGTTTCAGTTGTGGTGTGACTAAAGACAGACCCATATTCATCTTTGTTTAATATCACTCTCACCCTTTCCTTCTCAAGTTGGTCATTGTGATCATCTTTAATGGTCTTTAGACAGTGACTTATGAGGATACAAATTTTTCTATTGTTACTATCTTTGTTAGTGTAACACAGGCGTCCATTTTTTTGACAATCTCTGGTGTGGTGTTACCGTCACGTAGAATAGGTTCATACTGAAGGCTTACAGCATCGTGTCTTGCTTGAATATCTTGCTGTAATTTATCAAGGATCTCTAATGAGCAGAGGGTTTTCAATTTTGTCCTAGTCTCCCTTGCTACCAGCTTCCAGAAGTCATAGGCCTTGTTAAAGTTCTTCTTATGTTTTTTGGCGTTCTGGTCATGCATCTCTTGACCTTTCTCTGTTAGCTTTCTCTCATGTGAGCTGGACCTGAGAGGTGTGTCTGTAGGATTGTCAGTCTTCCCTGAGGGGAGTGACATCTTGTTTGCCTTTGAAGCTGCTTTAAATCAACTGCAAGTTGAACCGTTACATGCCTAGTAACAACCAACACAAATCTGTCAGTCAATCAACAGGCAATCACAAGACCAGCTGATACACATAGGAAGTAAACCAATGGGAAAATGCATGCAAGAATGTAAACATGTCTGTGTAACACACATAGCCATAAACACGTCTCTCAGCATCTCAACACAAATGCATGTGAACACAAAAGTATAAATTAGACCTTAAGTCAAATAGCAGCATACTAAGACTACTGTCCCTTATAAAGCCAAAATTACTATTTTCAATAAATAAGATATCGGCCTAGGTAATCTGCAGTTAGTGTACACTTCCTCCATCACATGTAGATCACTGACTGCATCTTTTTTTGACTTTTCAAGCATTGCAACATAGCTGAACAAAACAGGAGCAGAGAGATGGGGAATTAACCTGACAAGATAACACAAACCAAGGCTACAGTCGATTTAAAGCAGCCTTGGCTTGTCTTATGCCTAAGTTCACACTTATAAGCTGTAGTTTTCCTTTACCACAGAGTAAGACTTATCAGGCATTTACAAATTGACAATAGAACACTCTAAATAAGGCTACGGACATTAATGACTACGACACTTGCCCCTTAAACCTTTACATAAACAGACAATAGTTCCACAAACACATGCTATTTAACAATTGGCCCACAAATTACATTTGACCTCTGCATCTTAAGATGTTGTGCTTCTCATGAGGGATGGTAGGGTTTTCACTGTAGCGGACCCTCGGATTGAATAAGCGAGATGCAGGGAGTTTCAAACGGGTGTAGTTAAATTTTCTGTAGACGGAGCTTCATGAACATCATGAGCACCACGAACACCGTGAAAACTACATAAACAGAAGGAATACAAAATATTTCTTGTAGTTTCACAAATAATTCATGCGTGAATCATGTTTACATATTAATCATGTTCAAAACAAATATGAATCACTGTACCAAACTAATACCGGAACATTAAGTGAAATACACCTTTTAAGCTATTATGACAAGTAAGAAACATAGCAATTATCACCTAAATCACACAATCTAATAAATAATACATATACAATCAATAGTCAGTATTTCCATACCTCATTCTGCTTTCCAAGGGCGCTATTTTATATATCTCAGACGTGAGCCCTCCTTGCTAACACGCTTTGTAGCTCGATATAAGCATCACAGTTCGAAGTCTTGCCAATGCGTTAGCACGAGTGAAAAAGGAAGTGGAAAGAAACAAACAGGCAGCGGAACACGCTAAAAGGAAACCGAGCCTTTCAAAATAAAAACCGGACAAGCCAAAGGAGGGCGCTGTCGGACCACATATCCGGCATGAACACTGCATGTTAATATTAATGCCGTTCATGAGCCATTTACAACTAGCTTACTGTAAATAAAGCCATTATAGAACATGATCATATTGCTGTGAAGCAAACATGAAACGCTGAGCGAGCAGCCCACACTACACTATCATTTTTGTTTCCACTGTTTAATGCAAGCTATAAAAGAGAAATACATTTTTATAACAGAAATAATTTTTTATACCTAGTATCCATTTTTTGCTCACTTTCTTTTTCCCCTTATGTAAATCTGTTTCAAAACAACATTTTGTTCATTTATTTTCTGTTTATTATTTCTACAGTAAAACATCGAAGTCACATTGCTCTTCATCTGTGCATTAAAGCAGTAAATTCTGGTGTTTCATGCAACAGCGACTCCTGGAGAAGACATGTGCCTTACATACAAGTGTAAATGCTTCACCCTACATGACCGTTGACACCTACCTATGCCATAGATTCAATGCAGTATAAACCGGCCTTAATGCCACAAAAGACAGAAAAAATCTAAAATAGTGAAGAGCCTTTGTGCTCATTTACAAACTACTAACTTACTAATACTGTAATTACAAACTTACTAACTTGTTTGTAAATAATTGCTGTTTATTAAGAAAATGAAACAAAAAGGTATACATTTATGTTGATAAAGAATTGGAAAATAAATGTTGCATTTTTTGTAATAAAATTTAAAATGTATTAAGTTTATTACAAGTTTTCCAAAATATCATGGAAAATCAAATTGTGAACCCAATATCATGCATAAAGTTGAACTGTTACATGCCTAGTAACAACCAACACAAATCTGTCAGTCAATCAACAGACAATCAAAAGACCATCTGACACACACATGAAGTAAACCAATGGGAAAATGCATGCAAGAATGTAAACAGGTCTGTGTAACACACATAGCCATAAACACATCTCTCAGCATCTCAACACAAATGTGTGCAAACACAAAAGTATAAATTAGACCTTAAGTCAAATAGAAACACAACAGGAGCAGAGACATGGGGAATTAACCAAAGACACAATCACCCAAGCTGTATGATTGCTCAGGTCCGTTCTAAATACTAAAGCCGATGATTACAGGAATAATAAAATATCGATCTAGCCAACGGATTTATTCTCCACTAGCACAGGCCGGATCATGCCTTACAGAAGGGCAGACGACACGGCTCTATGTCCAAAGCGTTGAGTTATATATGGGTATTAGAATATAGCATCGAAATGGTCTGTAAGGGAAAACCTGCAATGCAATGACTTGGCAATTAGACGGCGATAAAGTGTGTCAGAGTTAGCTACCATGTGCGAATAACTGACGTGACAAAAAGTAAGAAACAAGGTTAAACTTAAAATAAAATAAATAGTGATAAGCTTTATATGGTCATAAAACCCTCGTGCTCGCTCTCTCGTCACGTCACAGCATTTAGCTAGCTAGTTCGGCTAGCTAGCAAAGAACTGAAATGGCTAAAGAAATTATAACACGAAGAAGTAAGGTGCCAATTTTTACACATCAACAAAAACACGAACCGACATACACCGCAAAGCGTAAAAACAGTTGTGAAAGCACTAACAAGTACCGTTAACGATACTTACTTTAATGAATAGCCGATATCTACGAGATATGGCAGCGGTAGCTAGCTAACTGAGTAGCTACAATCGACCAACTCGCCCTCGGTTCAGGTGAACCATATTGAACTTTTAATGCTTCACATAACAGCTAAGGGTAGCTAATTATACCTGCCAGAAGTTGCGTTTGAACAACAGTTATACTCTTATCTAAAACTGTAGTGTGCATCCAGTTAACAAACCTACTGATTCTGCAGAATTACAAAAATATATATTACTATGATTCATGAAACAAAAATATCAGCTAAACTGAGCTAGCTTGTTGGCCTAATGGATAGAAATCGGATAAAGTTCTTAATTCTTACCTTTAAAGAAAGAAGCCTATGAGCCACCCTACTAATAGTAAGAAGAGACATAATGTCTGTGTTTGTAAATGTGTTCCTATATATATTAGTAACTTGTATTGATCAATCCGCTGCCGGTACGCCGCGGAACTGTCTGAAGGTGCCCCTACAGTGGTTAGCGTGAAGGTTGAAAAAGGCACTCGGGCTCGAAAGCTTTTGCAATGAGTACCAAATGTCTACAGATTAAGGGTGTAGTGCACTAACTAGGGCACGAAAGGCGCTTTTTCATACCATGTGTAGTGCAGTGAAGTAGCAAGCGGTGTGCCATCTAGTATTTAACCGCATTTTGGATTGGATGGGGCTTGGTTTACAGGAAGCTGCGAAAACCACCAGTATTCGCCAGACGGATATATAACTGCATTTCATTGGCTGTTCGCTTCTGCATTCTTTTATATGATTGGTTCATATATGAACCTGCCGGAAAAAAAGTGATTAAATTGTTATAGAGTTATCTTTACTAGATCAATAAGATTTTTTTTCTTTTTCATGTAAGTAAGCGCATACAATTGAATTTCGATTTATCCAGCTCATTTGGTAGGATAAGGTATTAAGCCTGCAATGGTAACATGGTAGCGTGAGGTGCGTGCAACAAAGGAGGGTTCCCTGTTTCATTGAAGATAAATAGAATGCGATAGGAGCGTAACTTTTAAAAAGTGTTAGTGAGAATGTAATCTAGCATGATCAAATTCTGAGCCAAGTGAATTCTCACTATTTCTGAAGGGTAGGCACTGAAGTGCAGTGCAGATCTAGGCTTGTTCTAAGCCTAGCCATAAAGGGGCCACATTTTACACAGTGTCAAGTATATGTCCAACATCCGTGCTCACAATCCCTTTTGTAAGTATGTAGCCTATTTAT
>JAQQZR010000753.1:0-2500 GCA_030068235.1 Notoglanidium macrostoma | reverse complement strand
ACTCAGGAGCATCTTTGCACAGCCTGCACCTTGGGTCATGCCTAATGTGGAAGACCCCTGCCTCTACAGATCTGGTTCTTAGGGCCTGTTCTTGTGCTGCCATGATCAGAGCCTTTGTGCCATCCTTAAGGCCTGCTTTTTATAGCCACTGGTAGAATTTCTTGATGTCAGCCACTTCCTCTATCTGCCAGTGGTACATTCCATGGAGGGGCTTGGTCTTCCATGATGCTTTCTCATCCTCCTCATAATCTTCTGTTGTCTGTTGCCTCAGACACAATTTCATCAGTTTGTCCTGGGGGGCCATCTTCTTGATATATTCATGGATGTTCCTTATTTCATTCTGGACAGTGACTCTGACACTCACTAATCCTTATCCCCCTTCTGTCCATTGTTCATAGAGTCTCAGGGAGCTGGACTTCTGTGTCTTGACATCAGTGATATCTATTTCCACCTGTGGCCAGTTCACTATTCTTGCTGGGTATCTCATGAATTATAGGATGTACATGTTGGTGGCTTGGATCTTATTCCTACATTTAGCTGGCTTCTGAGCACCTGTCTGTCCCTCTGGAGATATTTGGCTGTGGCTGATTTCCTTGTAATCTCATCCTGATTCCCACTGGTCTGTAGGATACCAAATTACTTGTAGCTGTCCTGTATATCAGCTATTTTACTCTCTGGTAACTCCACTCCCTCAGTCCTGATCATCTTCCCTCTCTTTGCCATAAGTCTGCATTTATCTTGCTCACTCTTGGCAAACAGCTTAATGCCATCCATGTCCAGGAGTTGGCTGATGGTTACTCCACGTCCGAACGTGTATCAATATCCACTCTTTGTGATGATGTGGCTGAGGGGGTTCAGGCTTATGCAGATCAGCAGCAGGGACAGTGCATCATCTTGGTATATACAGCACTTTATGAAGACTTGTACGAGGGCCTTGGAATTGGCTTCTAGTGTTGTCTTCCACAGCCACATTGAGTTCTTTACGAAGCTTGTTAGCCTTGTATAGTATTCCAGTATCCACACGTGCGGCATCAAATCATAGGCCTTCTTGTAGTCTACTTCGCGACTTCTATGGCATATGGACACCAAAACAAATGGTGTCCATGTCTACCCATTACAAACATTGCTGGCAATTAAGGAACATTCAAAAACTGACCTGCATGATGACCTACTGGAGACGCTACTCGTCCTCGGGTTGCTGCGGAAACCAGGCCTCCAGTCTTCAGCGTCGGCCGATGCCAGCGGCTGAATGAGGGTCAGCCGTAAGCGGTGTGCGAGGAAGCAGAAGCACGGCAAGCGGGTGGGAGTCCGTGCTAGGCCAAGAGCTAATCCTAGCTGCCCGCCTCTCCCGTCTATTCTGCTTTCCATTGTCTGTTCCCTGGACAATAGACTGGACTACATCCGACTTCAGCGTACTACCCAGCGCGAGTTTAGAGATCGCTGCGTCTTTGTTTTCACAGAGACATGGCTTAAATTTTTGTTTTGTTTTTTACATTGGTTACATAATTGGTAAATACAATTAGTTACTGATTAAATGTTGGGGGTTCAAGCCCCAGCATCACCAAGCTGCCAGTGTTGGGCCCTTGAGCAAGGCCTTTAACCCTATCTGCTCCAGGGGTCAATTTCTCTGCATTGTAATGTATACGTGACAGATAAAGGCTTCTTCTTCTTCAGTGGGTGTGGCTCAATCACTTGAACTTAGTAATTAGGAGTGTCTACTTTTGGCCATATAGAATACATTAGCTCACCTTAATGAATGTTTGTCCCACAGTTCACCTGAGAACTAACTACGTTGTAAGTCAGACCAAATGAAATCAAAGTGGGAGTTGAGATTGTGGTTGTTTGCCATATAAATGTTACAGTCTTAGGAAGGTCTTTGCGTATTTGTATAGTATAGAAGCAAGTGCCTTAGTGTAATTTAAAAAGAATTGAATTTAATTTGCAATAACTCGTTAATTGTCATTATTCTTATAGTGTGACTTGTTTATCCCTACCACTGCACAACAATTTTTTTGAAAAATCTTGCTTCCTGAAAAGTTTTTGCTGATTGTGACAGGTACCTACTGGGTATGCACAAGTATACTTTTGGTTTTACTGCATCATGTAGGAACTCTGAGAAATAGACATTTATATGTTTCGCATAAGCTATTGTTTTGCATAAGCTAGTGTTTTGCTCCTGATTTTCTTTTGTATTCAATGTCTGGTGCATCACACTGCAGTGTCCAACAGCAGTCAGCAAGCATTGATGGATTCCAGTTGCCCTGGAATCGTTTCTCCATCGTAGCAATGTCCTGGTGAAACCTTTCACAGTGACAGCAACGGGATTTGCGGGGAAGAAGTCCAAGTGTGAGTGGAGGAAATGAATCTTGAGTGACATGTTGCACTTCTTGTATGCTTTGAGAAGTTTGTCTACCAGCTGAATTTAGTTTGGGGCTCTGTAATTGCCCAGAAAATTGTCAACAACGTCTTTGAAGGCTTTCCAGGCAATTTTTTCCGGCCC
>JAQQZR010000752.1:0-13156 GCA_030068235.1 Notoglanidium macrostoma | reverse complement strand
CATCGGGTGACGCCGAGGACTGGAGGCCTGGTCTCCGCAGCAACCCGAGGACGCGTAGCGTCTCCAAGAGGTCATCCCGCAGTTCGGTTTCTGAGTATATATTAATGTCCAGTAGTGTTTGGTTGTTATTTGGAGCTCGGTTTCTAATTGTAAATAGACTGTAAGTAGAGTGCGACAACCACATACAGAATTTTTATGCCTCAATCAGTATGTCTAGGGGGAAAAAAAGAAAACCATTGTGGTTATTAGCAAAGAGCAAAGATTTCTGTATGCATGAGAATAAAAGTAAGACACATAAATCTGTACTTGGGAGTATTCACATGTTTAAAAGGTGTTTTTATATGCTATGTATTATTCACTGATGTGTTGTTGAAATAGTGATGGCCTTAATGTCTAAAATCCATAAAATTAGATAAAAAGAAAAAAATCTGCCAGAAAATGTAAGTGGCTCTCACATCATCAACAGTGAGGCTTTCACTGGATATTATGCACTTTTCCAAATGAATGATAAAAGGATGGCGTGACATGTTTAGTATTGCAATTACTGATTTAAAACAGTTCTGCTTAGTCTTAGGATCAAGGATGTTTTGGAATGAATTACATGCTGCACAAAAATGGACCAGTATTTTGTTAACTTTTTTAAATTACTTTTAATAAATGTTTGTCTTTTTCTCTTTGGTGTCTTTGATTTATGCAGGTGAGAACACAACAATCACATTTAGATGTGGACAAAAATAATCATCTGAGAAAGATGGTCTTGGTCTGGTTCCAGTCGAATTCTATTGCTGTTATTGAATATTGACATGGCCGTGATTCGGTAATCACAATGCAGGTAATTCAGTACAACAGCATGATTACGAGGGTGATAATGCTTTTGTATTAATAGGCATTAATAACTAATGGTCAAAGATTTTGTTTACTTTTAATCTCCATCAGCTGAAATACAATATGTTGACCCCTGACCATCATACCCATATATGTTCCTTCTCCAAACTGTTGCCACAAAGTTGAAAGCACACAATTGTATAGAATGTCTTTGAATGCTGTAGAATTACAATTTCCTTTCACTGGAGTTAAAAGGTTGAAACCTGTTCCAGCATGACAATGCCAGTGTGCCAACTGGAGTGTCCTGCACAGAGCCCTGTTCTGACCCACTGAACACCTTTGGGATGAACTGGAACACCGACTGCACCCCAACATCAGTGCCTGACCTCACTAAATTTCTTGACGCTGAATGAACAGATATCTCTTCAGCCATGCTCCAAAATCTAGTGGAAAGCCTTCCCAGAAGTGTGGAGGTTTTTACAAGAGCAAAAGGGGGACTAAATCTGGAATGGCTTGTTCAACAAGGTAATTCCTACTGTGGACAGAAGTAAAACTAATCAGTTGAGAGGAATGAGACAGAGCACTGGATCTGTGCTAGTCATTTCAAAATGTAGTTATTCATTAGTTTGTTTGTTTTTGTTTAGGATGTAGCAGATTCCCATCATGAAAATAGAGTAACGAATAATCATGCATGTAAAATTGGGATATCTTTCTTCAGCCCTCCAGGGCCCCTCAGGCAAAGAGGAGATTGACAGAAAGAGATTATTTTTTTCCAAGAAGCCATGAGTCAATCAAAAACATGATACAGTCTTCTGCCAAAATGCCTGACAAAAAAAATCGCATAGACGTTTGTTTGCAGTTTAACTTATGTCTTTTAAATATACATACTTCCTGAGCACCTGCTAGTTTTATAAGCCTTTTTTAGTTTCTTTATTTCACTGAGCTCCATGTTGATGTGTCTTGACCTTGTGTATCTATTCTTTAGTTTGTGGTTGTGGATTTACCTTTTTATGAACCTGTCTGCCTGGGTTGACTGCATTTCATGGAAAGCAGTGTTACCATTTTATCTGAAATCATAAATGCAGCCTCTAAATGCATGCTCGTCAAAAATATAATGGAGACTCTTATCACTGTTTATTTAACATGTCGAAGATAAGTTATTTATAAGTCAGAATTGGATTTTTTCCCCTTTTGGTTGTTATCTTGGTTGTTTTATTTTAGAATGTGGTTTGAATGAACCTACTTAGTACTTATCTGTCTTTCCTACACAGTATTACAACACAGTATTTGTAAGACATGGGGAAATAAGACATAATAGAAATCAGTTATCAAGTCATTTATTGAAAATAAACAACAAAAGGATTATAAGTAAAGAAGAGGTAAATGTCTGAAAATTTTTTCACATTGTTAATATTTATAAACTTAGCACCAGTTCTAGCATTCAGGATTAAGAACATCATTATCTACTGCAAGTCAATATTGAAATAGCTGTCAAAATAACTGTAAATAACTTGCATCTTGTTACTTCTGTACATTTTATTTTGATTCCTAACACTTCAACTGAGGGGCAATTTTGTCCATTTGAATTTAATGTATCATACCTGAGCGCATTCAAGGGAATTACCATACATGTACACACATTACCATACATGTACACCTGGACACACCTAGTCATTCATAGTTTTTTCCCTAAATTTTCTAAATTGTAGAACAATAGGCAAAACTATACAATAATGTGTATATGGAACATAAATAGAATGATGTGGTAAACATAAAAGTCTTGATGTTGATGACACACTATTGGCATAACCTTAAGAAGCTTTACAGCTAACTAACAGCAGAATAAGAATAAGAATAAGCCCTTTTGTAAGCTATACAAGTAACAACTTAGCCATGTTTAGTTTTGTTTCTTTCTAATGCACATCTTTTGTTTCATTATACACTGCTAAGAGTCGGAATGGATCACACAAACACAGTTATTATTGAGGTTCAATAATTGTACTTTTATTTTGAATGGTTTAATTAATTGAAAACAAGAACCCTCGGGCACATATTCAAAAGCATACTGAATTTGAATTTTGTATACTGTTACACCCCTAGGAATCTCTCAAACATGTTGGTTTAATGCAGGTTGTATTAAGGTTTACACAGATAATCCTTATTCTCTGATTTTCCAACATGTTGTGATTTCAGTCCTAAGTTTTGCTCAGTTCGAAAGACAGCTTTAACCTCAAAACAGGAATGTGCAGAAGAGGGAAAATGCACTATTCTCTAAAATAGGCTTGATTGGAGGCTCTCAGAGCTATTGGGTGGTGTCTCTACAGAGAAACTCATCAATGTGAATGATGTATATGGATTACTGCTGCAATACGTACCCATTAGTGTAGCCAAGAGTTAAGCACAGCTACCAATGCCAATTTCTTAAAAGCTCCAGTGCATAGAATTTTTTGCCATATTATTAAACCAGGGGAGAAAAAAATACTCTGTAACATAATGTTCTTGAGCTGCTGTGAGTCATCCTACAGTCATGTTACAGTAATTCACACTTAGACTGTGTCCGGTGTGATTTTTTTTTCCAGGTTCTCCAATTTGTGGGAAACTAGTCAGCTGATTTATCCATTCTGTTCAAATTGTATTGTTACCCAGTTAAGAAGTTGTTTTAGACAAAAACAGACCAATAGCCAGCTATCACATAATTAGTTGTGTTTCAAATTTGATTATTTCATCATCAGTTTATGTGTTTTATGAACTGGACAAAGTGATAAAGCTGCTTTTCAGTTTATAGAAAATACCGAGCATCGATCTAGATTTTTTTTCTTAGTATAAAAAGATTATTTTTCATTAAGAATCTTTTCATTCTATATGTGACTGTATGTGTTGCATATAGATTCAGTCTGATCAGTTGTTAAGGCAATTAAGTGGTTTAGCCAGGAATGGATTTTAGATGTGAATAAGGTAATATACTAAATAAAATCACAGGGTGACGTGTACAGTTATTTCGATACAAGTTTGATGTGCTCATGAGCTTTGGCTGGATGTGTGGAGTGATGATGCATTTTGGCTGGATGTGTAGTTGTGGGGATGGCACAAATTTGTTATTCAACCGTATAAGGCAGGATCTGCAATCAGCCAATCTTTCCATATTAATAAAATCAAACACCTTTTATGTGTATTCCACAGTGTATTCCACTGAATTAAAATAAGATGCTAGTAATATGAGAAAATTACATTTTGTATGATGAAACTAGACTCTACTCTTCTGCCCACCCCATCAACATCCACTTGCATTCAGCTCTGTATCTCAAGGCACAGAGTATAGCCAGCTGTCCAGTAACTTTCAAACAAATGGAGAAGAATGCATGGTCTTGATTGGGTAATCTTGTTTCTTTCTATAGCAGCTGGTAGGCAATACAGTGTTATTAGATGAACAAATGGATACCTTCATTTGACTTTTGGGGAATATGGAATTATAATGATAACTCAATTGACCGTTTATGAACATCATTATATCTTAATTTCTGCACAAAGCATGTTATTTGTCATTGAATACCATATTTTCACAGTTATTGAACTCTAATAATGTTAAAATGTAAATATATACCTGTGCTATCAACTGTACTGTGTGTGTTATGCTAAGCATCCAAGAATAAGTATTTGGACCTGAAAAATATTTCAGTGGTGGTTAAACCCTGAAATCCATCTCTTCAGCTATGCCTTTGGTACAGTATGTTGCAAGTAAGTAAGTACAGTATTTAGTTTGCAAAATAGTTGCTTACACAAAAATTGATTATGCATTCATTACAAGCTAACAGTTTTTAGACTTTGCATGTTTATTTACTGAACTCCATTCAGTATATGGAACTTTAAGCATTAAGTAACCATGAGGAAGACCTTGTCTGCTATCTTTACCTTTACTCACACCTCTTCCACTTGTTTTTTGTTATTATTTGATTTGATTTTTTATTATTTCCCCTGATGATTTGCATTCCTTATTCATGAGCCTAACATTAAGGGAGAGCATTTATTATTGATATGAGGATGCAACCACCACCATGCATCACATTGGATGCGTAGGGATCTTGACAATATTTTAAGTGCAGCTGAAAGTCAAAATAAGCTAGATTTATATGCAGATGAGGGGCTTTTTTTACCCAGCAGAGCAATTTATGATTATCTAACATTAATTTATGGTTATCTAACATTAATTTATGCATGACCTACTAATGCAACATGGCATTTTGGTAGAAGAAGCCACTCACTAATCTCTTGATACTTGGTTTATGTATTAAGCCACCAAGCTATCTTATTAGCACAGCTGTATTTTATAATACATGTACTGAATAATTTAGGTTACACTTTTGAATTTGCTTTAACACTGATGAGCTCTTGCCTGTTTATAATCACTACTATGTAGATATTCTTCTGCCCTATTTAGTACTCTATAGATAATATCATGCAAAAATGCATTGAACCCAGGGTTGCTGGTTCCAAGTTCAACTTCAACCAAGACCAGTATTGTGCAAAATTTAGGATATTGCTTAGCCATATTGTTAGGAAGCCCTTGTAATACATACTACAGGATGAGTTAAATAAAGTGGAGTAGCTGATGCTTGCTCTAGTGAAACGCATGTATATTTGGAAACTCTGTACCATCCAAGTATTGATTCCACGGTTGAACTTTCTTCATATATAAATTAATTGCCTTTTGTCCCATATTCATACACTGATCTGTAAACCAAAAAAAAAAAATAATAATAATAAGTTTCCAATCTCTCACTTGAAGATGCAAGAGATAAGTTTAAGTCGATAACGGATTTTCTAAAACTAATCAGGACATCCATAGACTTTAAGACATTTTTTGAATGACAGAGAATCTGTCTCTAAAGAGTGACTGCGTTAACACAGGAAACGGTTTCAAATGACAGTTTAAAGAGCATCAGATCATCAGCATATTGAATGCATTCCACACCAGAAGGCAGCAACTGGACCAGCATATTCATGAGGAGACAAATAGAAATGTGGAAAACAATTCACCCTGGGGTACACCAGTCCAAACAGGCTTGGTCCGAAGGAAAGCTATATAGAGTCAACCTATTCTTTTACCAAAAACCAAAATAGTCAAAAGGTGAGGATGAACTAGTGTCAAAAACACTGATCTACTCAGGAATAAACCAGGTATTAAACTGATCATTATTAGTATCCTCATCTTTTTCAGAACATTAAACCCCATCAATATGCTGATGGTGTTGGATTCATCCAGGAGTTTTTCTTTAGCTGATTGAATGTCAGGAATTGAGGTTAAGAAATTAACCTAATAATCCCAAAACACTGATTGGTTGAGAAATATAAATTATACATTTTTTAAAGTGGTTCAAGCTGCCCTGTTCTCAAGGTGGTTAAGTTTGCACAGGATTCAGATTTTCCACTAATCTGGCTCCAGTGTGAATATGCTGTGCAGACTCATCATCAACAGGAAATCAATCAAGCACACATATGTGTGTGCTGTGCCTTAATCAAATAATAAAATGATGGAAATAGGGGTATTTTGGAATGCCGAAGATTAATTTCTGGGTCTCATACTTCAATTAATTATGATCATTCATGATTAGTTGATTATTATGTGGTGTTCATGATAAAATAAAATAAAATTTGTGAAATGTCTTTCTTTAGCATAAAACATTGTTTGCTGTTTTAGTGTATAAAGAGGGGGAAAAAAGCAAGCCAGGTGGGAGAGAAAGAGTGATAAAAAAATCTGCCACATGGGCTCCAACATGAAACAAAGGTTTTATATGTTTGACAACAAGAACTGTCGTAACTCTTGTTTCTGGGAATGAGTAAAAGATCGTATTAGTGTTCTACCTAAAAATGAAGTGAGTGAGTGTGACAAAATTTCAGCAGTTTCATTAGAAACATGTTCATGAAAATGCAGAAGTAATTCACTGTCCATGGTACTGAAACATCACTCGCTACCCAGATACAGCGCCACATCCTCCGCATAGACTCCAGGATATTCCTGAATTCAAGCCAGATGGAAGAGCTGATCTTTGTGTTGGGTCAGTTACAATGTGGACATACAGTGGATATAAAAATGTCTACACACCCCTGGGCATATGACTGTTCTCGCAATGAATCAATCACATTCAAAATCATTTTCAAAGGTAATTATCATACATCTGTCATCAAGGAACAGATTCTGAATAACCCCAAATAATAATCAATTGTTTCTGTGGGATTTTCTTGACATCTTCTTGCTTTTATCTGTTTGCTGAAGCCATGGTCCTCAAAGAGCTTACAAAGCATGTACAGGATCTCATTGTTAAATTATGTTCTGCCATGAAGAAATACAATGATGGCCATCATCAACATGCTAAGAAAATAGGGAACCACAATGATATTACCAAGAACAGGGCATGCCTCCAAAATTGATAAAAGGTCAAGAAGAAAACTAAACAGAGTCAGAGCTCAATAAGAGAACTACAGCAAAATTAAAGTTGCTGCAGGAATATTTTACAAGTACTGGTCACTTCCTGAATGTGACAAGAATCTCTTGTATTATACACATGTTAGGACTATGGGATAGGGTGGCTACAAAAGCCCTTTCTCATGAAATAAACAAGCAAACAACCAAAACATCCAATCCAACCAAAATCACCCAAAACCATGTGTTGTGCCATGAGACTAAGGTAGAACTTATGGGGTAAAAATTCTAAAAGATATATTTGGCACATAAACAAGACAGCTTATAACCCAAAGAACACCATACCCACAGTGAGGCATGGTGATGGGCGCATCATGCTACAGGGCTGTGATTCACTTCATATGGGACACAAGATGATAAAGGAATCATGGAGAGCTATTGGATCTATTTTGGTACAAAATCTGCAGGCCTCACTTAGACAGTTGAAGATAAACAGAAAAATTTCACCTTTCAGCATGATAACAACCCAAAGCACATATCCCTGTCAAGAAAGGAACGGCTTTAGAAGAAGATTGTTCAGTCAGATTCAAGATCTACATCCTATCAGAAACCTCTGGGATGACTTGAAAAAGGCTTTGCACAGGAGATTTGCTAGCAATTTGGGAGATCTGGAGCATTTGTCATGGAAATGTAGACTAAAAATGAATCAGTAAAATCAAGATCAAACTAAGTTGGTAGATTCTAATACAAAACAAAACAAAATGTACTATTACTTACTTACTTTGCAACCTGTTATTTTTTTTTAACTTTCCATAAAGCATTTCAGTCTGTTTCTGTTTTTTACTTGAATTTTGTTGGTGGCTATTTCACATTAAAGAACGGCATGATGTTGGGTAAGAGATGCACCCTGATCTGCTCAACTCTGCCCCCTTCCCTTCCACCAGGGACCTACTGATAACATCCTTCCAAAGCCACTTGTGTTTTTCCTAAGAGAGCAATATTGTAAGCATTAATTCTCTCTGAGCTGCTGCTCTCGTTCTAACATCATAAATTGAGTCATGCAGCATTTTACCGTTCTGTTCCTGGCATAAAGAGGCCGTGCAGTTGTTAGTCCAGAGGCTAAATTGTATTAACAAGGAAAATATTTTGTTAAACCAGGTCTCAGGATAGTTCTTTCCTGAATCTTGAAAAGCAGTTTCATATAGTTCTCACATAGTTCACTTCTAATGATGACTTTCAATTATGTATAGTAGTTATTATGTACATTAGTAGCTTAATACCAGATTTGATTGAGAGAAGGAGATGCATATTACCTACTTTTCATCTACCAACCTATTTCTGTTCAATTATGCTATACCCAGAAGACTGCAAGGCAATTTTAATGTAATATGTCCAATTTTAATAATTCATTTGTAAGACCAAATTAAAGCAAAGCTGTGCCCTGCTTAAAAAACACTTCAGGCACCAAATGCTTAGTCAACAGCAGAGATGTCTGAAACAGTGGACATAGTTCTGCATCCCTGGCCCATTTGATCTACAAATTATGTGAGCCAAAACCCATGGAGATATCAACATTTCACTGCTCAACATCTAACCTGAGGTAACCGTTAGGTAACCAATTAGAAAGCTGAGTGAGCTAGTCTAGCTAACAAGATGTTTACTAAAAGCTCTTTAATAAACTTAAGTTGTCACTTCATTATCGGTTAGTGTTTTTCTATTTGGTTAAATGTATTTAAATGCTGCTATAACCTTTATGTAATGTTTAAGATAATGTGTAAACGGAATCATTGCTAGATAACTAACTACAGTATGTAGTTCAAAACTTGCAGAGTTAACATGCACGAGCTAGCTAGCAAACATTACCTTTTTATATACTGTTGTTCATTGAGGTCATTGTGGATTCTGGCCAAGATTGGTCAACATCATTGTCTGTAACTATTAATACCACTCAGGTTATGTCATCATGTCCCTGGTTCACATGTGCAGGTGTCCTTCCATTATCATAATAATTGTGGTGCATTAGTCCCTGGTCTGACACAGCAAAAGCACATGTATCAGTTCTGAGCCATACCCTGAAGGGGAAAAAAATGAAAAGATAGACCTGTACAGGGATGGTTCATGAGCTATACCTGAAGAAAAAAAGAAGAAGGGCATGAGTACATATGTATTTACATGGACAAACACTTCAGGAAGGAGCAGGGGTAAATCTTCAGCAGCTAATGAACTCTTTGTCATTTTTGGGATGGTTGTCCTGGATCTTATTCAGTGAACCTACAATAAATAAAAATGTTGTTAAGTGGTATGGAAGAGAAAAGTATAGGAAAAGGATAGGGGCATAAAAGGAATGCCTTCAGACAATTTAGGAGTGATTGGTGAGTGTGAGTATACTGTAGCCATAAAGTGGTGATTATGTTGAAATCTATTAGGTTTTAATATACACAATTAGTGATGTGCTATAAGCAAATGTCCCCTTTGCTGTCTCACTTAAACATGCTAAGACTAAACATTAAATGCTAGATGAAAGCTTGGCTTTAGGGGAGAATCCTGTCAAATAGAGACAAAAGACTGGTGCCTGGGCCATGCTGAATTCTTGAAATTTGCAATCTTGTTATATATATATGTGTCAAATATATATATATGTGTCTAATGTGTCTTTTTCATCTGGAATCTGGCTTGTGTTAATCAGTTTAATCCTTAATCAATTGTTTGCATAGATAATTATGTATGTTATGTTTTAAATAAAGCCTAAAATCTTTTTTAATGGTGAATAAGTGGTCATGCGGTAATCAGTCAAGAAGAGCATATAAAAGTAAAAATACATCAGGGTGAAGGAGACCTTAGCAGAGCATTGTACTCCTAATACCTTGCATTGACTGAGCTAGTGTTGCAGTGAAGGTGGATTTCAGTTCAGCAAAACTCATTTGGTTCATTAACATGAAAACAAAATAGAAAACTGTTGTGTCAATTGTAGACATAAAAAAGTAATTACTCAAGAAGTTTTGCACCAGATGATTTATTTACTCTTACTTGAATAATTTTCTCGACCACTGCCTTTACATTTACCCAAGTCAGTGTGTTGTACTCTTTCCGAAGCTTTTTCTATGACTGTAGTTGCAATTATTGTTTTTGTTTCTACACTATACATTTCTAAATTACAAAGACTGAGATTACAAATCTGAGCATGTTTATTGTTCATGGAGTTTGTAATGATGTGTAGGCAGCAGACGGTAGTAGCACAACACAGAATGTTAGACAGAATGTCCGTATGTATAACACATATACTAGTGTGGGTGGAGTAAATACATTTTTTTGGGAAATTGCCAATATGCTGTTTGTAGCACATTTACACAATTAACACAGCATGCTCTAGTCTACACATTAAAATTTTGGTTTAGCATGCCTGAATCAGGTTTGTTTGCATCATGGAAATTATGCTGTTATCTTGAGACTTTTTTTTCCCCCTTGATATTTTATGAGCTGTTCCTAAACCTGAAATGTGTATATTTCTTAACATTAAGCTTGAATTAGATTATGTGAATACGTAATAATGTTACATTATAGTGTGAAAGATAAATGTATGATTAATTGTAAATCTTTACTGACCTTATCTCCTCACTTTTTTTCTCTTAACCTCTCTACACGTTTACATCATCTAAATGAATGGCAATTAATTGGACAAAAATTCACCAGTCTCTAAATTTGGGTAAATATTACTCGTTATAGCATGGGGTAAAATTTACTCAAAAAAGTGGATGTAAATTGCTCAATTTCCCTTAGTAAATCATTCATTCTTTCATTTATACATTTATTCACTCATCTTTAGTAAGTGTGCTATACAAGTCATGGTTGTCGTGGATTCTGAACCTATCTGAGGTACAAGGCAAGGATGCACCCTGGATGGCATGCCAGTCCATCGCAAAGCAGCATGCAATGTAACATAGCCAATCCACCTACTGGAATATTTTTAAGAGGTGGGAAGAAATCCATGTGGACACAGACTGAGTATGCACAGAAACATCACGCAGATAGTAACCTGAGCTCATAAATGTATGTACTGCTATTAGGAGTCTAATAATACTAGGGAAGGGGCAGAAATTGTGTTGGATCATGCGGGGGCAGGGTTAGTGTATGGAGAAATGTCATGGGAATGGTGTTAGAATATGTGTGTTGGAGTGAAGACTGTTTTAGAGTCCAGGGGATGGGGAGAAAATGGTGCTGAGATACACAGGGTTAGGTGGGGGTGGAGATGGATCATAAAGGGTGGGAATGGTGTTGGTATATGTAGTTAGGAGATGGTAGAGATGGATTATACAAGAAGAGAATGGGAATGGTGTTGGTATAAACTAGGCCATGATAGGGTAGAGATAGATTACAGAGGAGCAGGATGGGAATGGTGTTGGCTTAGAAGAGAGTACAGATTAATTACAGAGACTCAGGGTGGGAATGGTGTTGGGATACACTGGGCCAGGATAGGGTAGAGATGGATTAAACAGGGAGAGGATGGGAATGGTATTGGGGTACACAGGAAAGGCGTGGGAGCGGTGTTAGATGATGTGAGGATAAAGACAGATTTTCATCCCCATCTAGCCCTCTAGAGCCACTGTAACAGGCCCAAAGATTGTTGATTGTCTGCAGTTTAGCACTCCCTGAGTGATTGGAGCAACTATTGCACTGTCTGATATTTCCCTAGCTCAATACTCCACCAAGATCCCAAATGACCTCCAAACAATATAGCTGGATCAAAAGCTTGTACAATAAATGTAATAGTAGAGAAATTCATCCAGTGATGTGATTCTTACCTATAGGTTTAAGGGATTTGGGCTAGCAGTTACTATATCAAGTGGCCAATTACCACATACTGTTGCATCTTTGCAGTGTAACTTTGAGATACCTAAGTGCTGCTTTCTTGCTATAAGATGAAATGTTCTTTATAGCTTAAATAGACACTGCTTTATGTCATGACACATGAGATCACTAATATTAAATGTTGTAAGTTGACATTTTGGGTTGTATCTAAAGAAAAATTAAATGATACTTTTTATTAGAGCACAGAATTTCTGATAAGATTTTTTCCCTTCCACTTATCACGTTATACCAGGAACCCTAGAGATGTGCCATTTTGAGCTGGTAGCACTGGTTCTTCAAATAATCGAGGACAGCTGAGCCCCAAGGCATTTTGTGTCATGTTAGGTTTATAAAAACTCGTTAGTCCAGTGCCTAGCAAAGGGCACCAATATAAATGTGGTACAAATGTGGGTCCAAAGCAAACTACTACCCCATTACCAGTAGAGATTAATATTTTAATTGTATTATTTATCAAAAGGTTCTGCCAAAGGAAAAAAAGTCATACACAGAAGTAGTACAATTTATGTGCATTTGTTGAATTTAGGTTGATTTGATCATTTGCTAATTACCATGGTTTCACGTGCTTTTTCATGTGATAAATAGGGGAAACCTGAATCTCTATAACTGAATCCAAAAGTAGTGTAGTGTAGTGTATTGTAGTAGTTTTAAAATAGGAAAGATGTGATGGAAATATGGTATGATCAAAAAAGCACTAGCAAAGTTCTCATACAACAATAAATATTGTGTTAATAGTAATAAAAGTAATAATTAATATTAGTTAGTAATAGTTAATGTTAATATTAATGGTAATAGTAATGTTTAAAAAATGTTATAATAGTAATGTTAAAAAATATGTTCAGTCTTCAAGCCTTCATGTAGCAGTAAAAGGTAAAATGAGCTCATATTTTACTAATGAAAGATGCATGCAGTGTGTAAATTTATTTATTTTTATATAAATATTATAAGGAAGGCACGGTGATGCGGTGGATATCACTGTCGCCTCACAGCAAGAAGGTCCTGGGTTCGATCCCCGGGTCACCCAGGGTGCCTTTCTGTGTGGAGGTTGCA
>JAQQZR010000751.1:0-13160 GCA_030068235.1 Notoglanidium macrostoma | reverse complement strand
CATCATTATCCAGTCTCTTTTAAAGTAATAAAAATAAAGAAATAATTGAATTAGAAGGTGACCCCAAACTTTTGACCCGTAGTGTATATATATACTGTATATATATATAATATGTATGTACAGTTGTGAGTGAAAGTTGTGTATAAATATGACCTAAAACATCATCAGCTTTTCATATGTCATAAAAGTAGATAACGAGAACCAAATTAAACCAATTAGACAAATATGTTGTGCTTGTTCATTTGTTTATTTATTGAGGAAAATTATCCAATATTACATATCTGTGAGTGGCAACAGTATATTAACCTTTGCTTTCAGACCCTTTTGTGCAACAATAACTGCAATAAATTGAATCCAGTAACTGTTGATCAGTCTTGTATATCAGCCTGGAGGAATTTTAACCCATTTCTCTGTACAAAACAACTTCAACTCTAGGATGCTGGTGGGTTTCCTCACATTATTTCTATTGGATTAAGGTCAAGACTTGGACTTGACCATTTCAAAATATTCATTTTATTCTTCTTTAACCATTCTTTATAATGACTTTTGTGCTTATGGATATTGTCTTGCTGCATGACCCACTTTCTCTTGAGATTCAATTCATGAAACTGTGCAGTGCTTTCTTCCAAAAATAATGTTTCTTATTTAAACCAAAAACTCCTATTTTGGTCTCATCCATCCACAACATTTTTCTGACAGACTTCTAGCTTATCCACATGATTTTCAGAAAAACTGGCTATCAATTTTCTTTTTAGAGAGCAGTGGCTCTCTCTTTGCAACCCTGCCATGCACACCATTGTTGTTCAGTGTTCTCCTGATGGTGGGCTTGTGAGCATTAACATTATTCAATGTGAGAGAGTGTCTTTAGTTGCTTTAGCCAATGTGCCTTTAGTTGCTTAGAAGTTACCCTGTGTCCCTTTGAGACTTTAGCCAATGTGCCTTTAGTTGCTTAGAAGTTACCCTGAGTTCCTTTGAAACTTCGCAGACAATTACAAGCTTTTCTCTTGGAGTGATCTTTGTTGGTCGACTACTCCTAGAGAGGGTAAAAATGATATTAAATTTCCTCAGTCTGTCTGACTGTGGATTGGTGGAGTCCAAACTCTTCAGAGATGGTTTGGTAATCTTTTCCAGTCTTATGAGCAGCAACTCTATTTCTGAGGTTCAGAAATCCCCTTTTTTTGTGCTATAATAAATTTCCACATGTAAAAGCATGCAGTGAAAATCGGATTTCATTAGATCCCTGGCCTTTAAATAAAATATGGTGTAAATTTCACCTTCAAATTTTCTGCTCTTAACTGCTCAAATTAACTCCTTGTGTTCCAGGACATGTCTTCATTTTGGGACCTAAAAAATGTGTCTGAAGTGGGATTTCTAAATTGGAAAAATTTCCGGGATTCAACCTTTGCTTTCTATAATCACCTTTCATTTTTTGGGCACCTGTCTGCCTCATCTGTAAGGCTAAACTTACAACATATTTGAAGGGTTGTGATTAATAGCAACATCGTTAAAAATCTGTTAAAAATCTGTGTGTAAATTAGAACTGTATTACAACTATCATATAGTAGTTCAAAGCAAATCGTATTTACTGGTATTATGACAAATGATACTTCTCAAAACAATGCAGGCCAATTTTGCAATAAATTTGGTGCATATAATTAGATATTAGATTTACATATTAGGTGCAATTGTAAAATATACAAATATAACTGCATTTTATATGTTTATTGTCCTTTATATATAAAGGATAATACCTTATATACCTCTTGGAGGTATCAGTCTGAACCAGGAAGGGCCACTGGAAATCGGGTTCCTCTACACAGGGGAACTGGTGAGGGCCATCTTGAGGGCCTGAAATGTTTGTTTGGCTGCCATGGTCCAGGGCACAATGTCAAGATCTTCCTTCCTGGTCAAATATGAAAGGGTGGCAGCTAGAGAGGCAAAGTTGGCACAAACTTAAGATAGTATCCAGCTAGCCCCAGGAAGGCACATACCTGTTTTTTGGAGGTAGGGCATATTGCATGACCTCTACTTTGCGTCCTTGCAGTTTCAGGAGTGCCCGCCCAATTATGTAGCCCAGGGACTGTGTTGGTCAGCCCCAGGTGACACTTGTGTGGATTGGCAGTGAGGCCTGCTTTCTGCAGCTCTTTGAAGACCTTTACAAGGATCTTTACATCTTCCCAGATGGTAGATGTGGTCCTGCCTGGTGGATGAGTAGATGATAACATCATCAAGGAAGGCTGCAGCTTATGTATGGCCAGAGCGACATCCATAAGGCACTGAAACATCACTGGGGCACCATGAAGGCCGAATGGGAGAACCAAGTACTGCCATTTGTATGAAGGCCATTTAAGGTTGACGGAGAGAGTGGGACCTGGCAATATCCCTTGGTGAGGTTGAGGTTCAAGATGAACTCGACCCTCCCTAGACAGTGGTTTCTCATCCACCCAGGGCAGCGGTGTGCGAGGAAGCGGAAGTGAGGCAAGTGGGCGGGGGTCCGCTCTAGGCTAAGAGCTAATCCTAGCCGACCGCCCCTACCAACCATAATACTTTCCAACGTCCGTTCTCTGGACAATAAATTGGACTATATCTGAATCCAGCGGACTACCCAGAGCGAGTTTAGAGATTGCTGCAATATTGTTTTCACGGAGACATGGCTCAGCAACAGAGTTCCGGATGCCACTATTCAGCTAGCTGGGCTAACTGCCTTTCGTGCCGACAGGAAAGCAGCTCTGTGCGGTAAGACTCGTGGTGGTGGCTTGTGTGTTTATATTAACACGGAATGGTGCAAGAACTCTGTGCTAGTATTTAGCTACTGCTCATCGCTTGTGGAGTTTGTGACAGTGAGATGCAGACCTTTTTATTTACCCCGGGAATTCACTGCTGTGTTCATTATTGGAGTGTACATTCCCCCCAGCGCTAAAGCTAAGGATGCGCTCTGGGAGCTGTATAGGGCTGTTATCGATCTACAAAATAATCACCCTGATGGACTGTTCATTGTCGCTGGAGATTTCAACCATGCAAGTCTCAAGTCAGTGCTCCCGAAATTCCACCAGTATGTGGACTTTGCAACGAGAGAGACAAACACGCTGTATCTCGTTTACATAAACATTCCCGACACGTACCACGCGGAGCCCCGCCCCCACCTAGGCTACTCAGACCACATCACTGTTATGCTAATGCCAGCATACAGTCCGCTTGTCAGACGCACCAAACCGGTTCTGAAGAAGGTGAGAACCTGTCTTGCGGGGGCCTTCTCTGCTCTTCAAGACTGTTTTGAGCACACTGACTGGCATATGTTCAAGGAGGCTGCAACCGAAGGCGACAACACCAACTTGGAAGAGTATACGTCATCAGTGACTAGCTACATTAGTAAGTGCGTAGATGACGTCACTGCCTCCAAGACCATCATTACACTCTCAAACCGGAAGCCGTGGATGACTGCAGAGGTGCGTGAGCTGCTGAGGACCCATGACTCCGCCTTCAGAGAAGGTGACAAGGTGGCTCTAAGAACAGTGAGGGCCAAAATGTCTCGGGCCATCAGAGCAGCAAGGCGCGCACAGCCAGAGAATCTACGGCCACTTTCAGGACAGCGGTGACACGCGGCGCATGTGCCAGGGCATCCATGCCATCACTGACTACAAGACAACTACACCCGCTTGTGACAGTGATGCCTTCCTGACAGACGCGCTGAAAAACACGGTTTTATGCACAGAACACCGTAACAGCGAGGAAGACCACCTCTTCTCACAGTGAGCGGGTGCTGCAACTGACCACTGCTGATGTGAGGAAAACTCTTCGCAAAGTTAACCCACGGAAGGCTGCTGGACCAGACAACATCCCCGGGACAGTGCTCAGAGAATGTGCAGACCAACTGACAGAAGTTTTCACTGACATCTTCAACCTCTCCCTGAGCACCGCTGTCGTCCTGAAGTGCTTCAAAGCCAGCACCATCGTTCATGTACAAAAGAGGTCTTAAGTGACCTGCCTCAATGACTATCGTCCCGTTACACTCACACCCATCGTGATGAAGTGCTTCGAGAGACTTGTCATGAGGCACATCAAGACCTTGCTGCCCCCCTCACTGGACCCCCTGCAGTTTGCCTATCTCCCCAACTGGTCCACAGATGATGCCATTGCCATCACCCTACATCTGGCTCTCACACATCTGGACAACAAGGACACCTATGTACGAATGCTGTTCATAGACTTCAGTTCAGCATTCAACACAATCATTCCTCAGCACCTGATTAGGAAGCTGAGCCTGCTGGGCCTGAACACCTCTCTCTGCAACTGGATCCTGGACTTCCTGACTGAGAAACCTCAGTCAGTCCGGATTGGGAACAGTATCTCCAGCACCACTACACTGGGCACTGGGGCCCCCAGGGCTGTGTGCTCAGTCCAATACTGTTCACTCTGCTGCAGCAATGCACAGCTCGAACCACATGGTCAAGTTCGCCAATGACACGACTGTGGTGGGTCTTATCAGCACAAAAGGCAAGTCTGCATACAGGGAGGACGTGTAGGAGCTAACGGACTGGTGCAAAGTCAACAACCTGTCTCTGGGAACCTCACCTGGTCCCTCAACACCAGCTCCATTATCAAGAAAGCCCAGCAGTGTCTCTACTTCCTGCAAAGACTGAGGAAAGCCCATCTCCCGCCACCCATCCTCACCACCTTATACAGAGGGACTATTGAGAGCATTCTGAGCAGCTGCATCACTGTCTGGTATGGAAACTGCACCGTATGGATTCACAAGAACCTACAGCGGATATTGAGAACAGCTGAGAAGATCATCGGAGTCTCTCTTCCCTCTATCACTGACATTCACCACACACGCTGTATCCGCAAAGCCACCAGCATTGTGGATGACCCCAAACACCCCTCACACACACTCTTCACCCTCCTGCCATCTGGCAAGAGGTACTGAAACATTTGGGCCCTCACTCCCAGACTCTGTAATAGTTTCTTCCCCCAGGCTATCAGACAGTGACAGTGAACACTCAGTGACTGGACTGACACACACACACACATACACACAAACAAAAATGTACACTCATCTACCTCTACAATTTTGCGCATCTACCTCTACAATTTTGCACATTACATTTGGATTAATGCTGCACTGTCTTGTCTCGTGATGTCTGCACTGTCTCAGAACAGTGTTTGGTCTTGTCTCATTATGTCACATTTGCACATTTGCACACTTGCACTTTATGTTGTTTTTACCATGCTTACACATGTTTGCACACATGCACTTTATGTTGTCTTCTGACTTTTTCTTTCTGACTTTGTCTTCTCTTTCACATGTGCACCTTTGTACTTCTGTGTTGTCTTATATGTAGCACCTTGGTCCTGAAGAAATGTCTCATTTCACTGTACACTGTACCACATGTATATGGTTGAAATAACAATAAAGCCACTTGACCTGAACTTGAACAAAACACAGTAAATAGTAATAGAAACCAATCATCTTATTTTTACTGTTACAATCTGTATTCTCTTTACTATTTACTTGTAAATTGGTGAATTTTCATGAATAAATACTGTACAGTAAAAATAAACTATATAACACGGTTGTGTCTAGAGTGTACTGAGGTCAAGGTCTTAACCCACATGTTGTCTGCATGCCCACCTCCATATTTTGTCTATCTTATCATCCTTTAACTGTATTGAGAAGAGATAGGTGGCCATGTAATTCCCAAATATTCACTATTGGTACAGGAGTTCATCCTCAAAACTACAAAGACAACTATCATCAAATAGCATTGACAATGACAATGACTCCATTTAATACACTGGCAAGAAAAAGTATGTGAACCTTTTGGAAGGTCATGATTTTCTGCATTAATTTGTCATAAAATGTTATCTAATCTTCATCTAAGTCAAGGGTATTGACAAATATAATGTGCTTAAAATAGTAACACAAAAAAAAGTCAGATCTTTCATGTCTTTATTGAGAACAATCATAAAAAAACTCATAGTGCTAGTGGAAAAAGGATGTGAACCCTTGAGTTCAAAAAAGCTAATTGGAGTCGGGTGTTGGCATACCTGGAGTCTTGTTAAGAAAATGAATTGGAGGTGTGGACTCAAGCTACTTTGACTGATAAAAACCACTCAAACTTTGAGTTTGCCTCCCACAAGAAGAATACGCTCATGTGAGCCATGCCTCGGCAAAAAGAGCTTTCAGAGGATCTACGATCAAGAATTGTTGATTTACATAAAGCTGGAAAGGTTTCAAAGTGAATTTAAAGACATTAGAAGTCCAGCGGTCTACAGTTAGACAAACGATATACAAATGGGACTGTGGCTACTCTACCAAGAAGTGGGCACCCAGTTAAAATGGCCCCAAGAGCACAACGAAGACTTATCAATGAGGTAAAGAAACAACCCCAAGTGACAGCCAAAGATTTGAAGAAATCATCGGAACAGGGTAACATCTGTGTTCATGAGTCTATAGTACATAAAACATTGAACAAGCAGGGTGTCCATGGCAGGACACCACGAAGGAAGCTGCTGCTTACTAAAAAGAACATTGCTGCACACCTTAAGTTTGCAAAAGAGCACATTGACACCACAAAATGTTTTATGGACTGATGAAACTAAGATTGAACTATTTGGAAAGAACATGCAGCAATATGTCTGGTGTAAAAAGGCCACTGCATATCATCATGAAAACATCATCCCAACCATAAAGTATGGTGGAGGAAACATCATGATTTGAGCCTGCTTTGTTGCATCAGGGCCTGGACAGCTTTCAATCATTGAGGGGAAGATGAATTCCCAAGTGTATCAAAAGATTCTTCAAGATAATGTGAGAATGTCTGTACGTCAGCTGAAACTCTGTAGAATTTGGGTGATGCAACAGGACAATGACCCACAACAGCAAGTCCACAACAGAATGGCTTCAGAAAAACACCTTTTGGAGTGGAGCCAAGTCAGAGCCCAGACCTCAACCCAATAGAGATTATATTGAATAGAACAGAGCCATACACATGAGATGTCCAAAGAATACTACAGAGCTAAAGCAGTTTTGCCAGGAAGAATGGGCTAAAATTTTTCCTGAACAATGTGCAGGTCTGATCCACAGCTACAGGAACACCTGGTTGAGGTTACTGCTGCCAAGGGGGGGTCAACTCCAAGGGTTATTATTACTCCAAGGGGGGTATTAATTCCAAGGGTTCACTTACTTTTTCCACTAGCACTATGAGTTTTTTTTATGTTTTTTCCCAATAAAGAGATGAAAGATCAGAATTTCTTAGTCTTATTATTCTAGGCACATTACATTTGTCAATACCCTTGACTTAGATGAAGATCAGATCACATTTTATGACAAATTCAGAAATGCAGAAAACCATGAATTTCCAAAAGGTTTATATACTTTTTCTTGCCACTGTATATCCAAATCTTTCCCTATAATTATGGTGAGTTTTGAAAAATATATTTTTTGAACTTTGGCTTTATCAGTCACTTCCATTTTGTTCCATGTGGTCCAGCTATGTTGCAGGCACATGTAAGGCCCATACTGTATTGGCGACATGGGGCTATATGAAGTTGGATAGATGGAATATGCCGTATGTCTGCTCCTTCCTTCAGATTGTTGAGATTGACCTGGTGTTTAGGATATCAGACCACTCTTACCTTTGCCATCAAATCAGCATAGACTTTCACCTACTCTCAGGCCTTTATTAGACCAGAGGCTTGGACGACATCACTTTGAACTTAAGTTTTTGCAAAATGGTTGTATTTTGTACATGATTTGTGCTGTTCTGTAATTACCTGCTTAAAAATTTCTGATCTGTTCATTCATATGTTCATATGAAACATTCCTCTTAGTATAGGAACAAGAAGAGCTGAATTGTATTATATTTGTTATAATATGAATATTATATTATGAATATTGTAATATATAATATTGTATTATAAATATTGCCTTATTTTAGATTACTGTTTATGTTTTGCCTGCTTCACTCTGTCTACTGATCCCTTGAACCTTGTTTGTGTCTGAACTATGAGTTTGCTTGCTGACGGTGTACCTTTGCCTCCATGAGTTAATACATATGTTTGCTTTTACTGCCACCTCCTGTCTGTGCAAGTGTCCATCCATACCTTTTGCTCCTAAAGAGCACTTCTGGTTTTGAGGATAATGTCATCATCCCTCCACGAGGCTTTGAAGACAATGTCATCACTATGCCCAGGTCTGAGCATATTCTCATGCCCAAATCAATGTTTATGCCTGAATCCAAGTCCATGTTTATGCCTGAGCCCAAGTCCATGTTTATGCTTGAGACAATGACCATGCCTATGTCTGAGCCCATGTTTGAGTGCACACCTGAGCTTGCACCCCAGCCTGAGCCAGCCTCCAAGTCCGTTCCAGTTCCAGTTCAAGCCACAGAGCCTGTTTCAGATTCATATTCCATTCCTGCTCAAGCCTCAAAGCCTGTTCAAACTTCACTGCTGGATCATGGCTCCTAGCCATTCACAGTTGCAGAGCCCAAGCCCAAGCCTGTTCCAGCCACAGTGCCAGAGCCCACTCTAGTTCCAGCCTCCACAGTCTCTGAGCTAGCTCCAGCCTCCTCAGCCTCAGAGGCCGTACCAGTTACAGAGCTGATCCCTGTTGCACTGTTTGTTCCAGTTGCAGCCTCCAAGGTCTCTAAGTCAGTTCCAGTCTCTGAGCAAGTTCCAGTCACAGTCTCCAAACCTGCTCCAGTCACAATCATGGAGCCCACTCCTGTTCCTGTTACTGTCATGGAGCCCGCTTCTGTTCCTGTCACAGTCATGGAGCCCACTCCTGTTCCAGTTACAGTCTCAGTGCCCACTCCAGTTCCTGTGTCCACAGTCTCAGAGTGGGTTTAAGCCTCAAAGCCTGTTCCAGTTTCAGAGCTCACTTTCAAAGAGCCTATTCCAGTTTTCCAGCCAGTTCTAGTCACCATGTCTGCTTTGACAGCCAGTACACCAGCTACAGTTGAAGTCACAGAGCCTGCTCCTGTTCCACTCAGTCACAGAGCCTGCACCTGTTCCACTTGCAGTCTCAGACTCTGCTTATAGTCCACTCATGGTTTCAAAGCCTATAATGGTCCCAATCTCCTCAGTCAAGCCTGCTTCTATACAGAAGCCTGCTTCTAAGTCTGTCACAGTTCCTGTCAGAAGTCTGGTCCAATTCCTGTCACATAGCCTGTTCAAGTTCCAGACAGCATATCTGCTATCAAGCTTGTTCCCATGTTGCAACCCCATCAGTGCCAAAGCATGTGAATTTGACAAGAAATTTAAAAACACTTTACCATATCCAGTTCCAGCTGAAAGTCCACTGGAGTAAACTTAAATTCCCCCTCACTAAAGAGGAAGACTGCTAACTATGGCACACACCTGGTCAGTCACTGGACACCCAGAGCATCATCTTTTGAACTTTTGAAAGAGAAGCATTGGTGTCCAAGTTCCAGACAATTCAGAAATAACATTTTCTGAAATCCTACAAAAAATAGCTACAGTAGAAAGCCACTCAAATATGGAGTTTCTACTTGCAAACTCAGGGAAAATCTCATGGTGAAGCGGTTGTCTGATGTCACAGAACGATGGCAGCACCCATGGAGGTGCACAATGTACATGGTAAATCATCAATTAAAAGTCATCTATATTATAAAACTATATTTTAAAACTAAACATAAAATATTTTGCCTGTATTTAAATAAAATAGTACATACTATCACATAGTAAAACCTGTTCTTCATGTAAATTGATGTCAAAATTTGTTGCCAGTGTTATTAGGTTATGGTAAACAGTCTCTGAAAGTTATCTTCTCTGCACAAAATGTACTTTTCCAAGTACAAAAGTGTGGTAAAATAAAGTGAATAAAGGTGTCTGTTATCTCATGCATTGTTGTCCTTCTCTGTTTTGTTCATGTATGCAAGGAGGCTGCACTGATGACAGTTCATTTGTCTATACACTTGCCAAAACACACCAGTTTGTCATGTTTTTTGTTTATGTATGGCATCGTTAACCTGGATCACTCAGAGGTCAAAAATTGAAAATTTCAACTGGGAAATTTCGAACTCGTACATTGAATGGAATGCAGTATAAGTAACTTGTGTTGCGACATTGGTAATTTGTTGGTTTTTAAATGTTGTTTATTTATAGAAAAATTTTATAGTACTTTTAAATACTTTTGCAAATGCCAGTATTTTAGGGCAAATTGGCTATAGTAATAGAAAAATGCTGATGTAGAGGGCATGTCAATACTTTTTTTTTATATGCAACATCCCTGGCAACCACAGCTGCTAGCAGCTTACCATTAAATATACAGAAAAATTATTTTAAATGTACAGTAAGACCACATGTACACTCACTATCTACTTTATTAGGAGCTAGCTCCTACATTAACTAAGTGACCATTATAAGTGCTTAATCAAGTTGAAAGTGGGAGAGGGTGTGTTCTAGCTAAGACTGGCCTGTTAGGGTGGGATGGTATCCATCCCACTCGGGAATGTGCTGCTCTCATTTCCTGCAGCATAGCTCATAGTCTCATGACAGGCCTAGTTGATCTGTAACAATCCAGAACCAATCCAGAGGGCAGGATCAGACAAGCAGGCTAAACCAAACGTCTGCTAGCTGCACAGTCGTAACTCAGGTTCCACCATATTGAGAGTGTGTCTGTTCCTTGAGTTAAACAAAAATGTAGAAATACTCAGAAAGTTTGTTCTGATAGTCTAATTAAAATAAAGTTGGATCATAATGAATGTACAACCAGCAAGTTAGTCCTACTGGCTATAATTATATACACCAGCCTCATCTAACTGGCAGAGGAGGAGGCATTGCAGTTGTTTATAATGATAAACTAGGCATCACACAACAACCTGGACATAAATTCAATGCATTTGAGGTTCTCTATAATAACCTATAACATAGGTAGCCACTAAAAATAAGTTTGTCCAGTCGTTTCCACTAATTATTTACAGACCTGCAGGGCCATATTCTGAATTCCTTTGTGAATTTGCAGATTTCATCTCTAACCTGGTTGTCTCTTTAGACAAAGAATTAATTGTTGGAGACTTTAATATTCATTTTGATGACCAAGAAGATCCTCTGAGAACAGTGTTTTTTTACATTCTAGATTCAATAGGGCTTAATCAGAACGTAACAGGACCCACTCATGATGGTGGTCATACCCTAGATCTAATACTAACATTTTGATTAAGTATAGAAAATATTGATGCAGTTCTATAGTCTGAAACTAATAAATAAATAGATAAATCATTATCTAATCTCTTTTAAAATGTGTTTTAGTTATAATATATGCACCTTGCCATGGTATCGTGACAAATGAACATTCACATAAGCTACTGCACAGAGATTTATCAATGATTTCCCATCAACCATCAACCTTGATTGCATCACCATCAGATTCCACAGATCTCAATCAGGTAACTAAATGCTTAGAGTCAACATTTAGCTATACACTAGATAATGTAGCCCCACTTAAAAGGAAAATAATTAGACAGAAAAAATTAGTACCCTGGTATAATGATGACACACACACCCTAAAACAGACCACTTGCAAATTAGAATGTTAAGTGGCATCAAACTAAATTATTAGTATTCAAATTATAATGGAATGAGAACCTCCTGAGCTACAGGAAAGCTCTTAGTGCTACTCAATCAATGTATTTCTCCATTCTAATATAAAACAACAAAAATAATCCTAGACTCTTATTATATACTGTAGCAAAATTAACTCGGAATAAAACTGCCACAGACACATCCATACCATCAATTTGCAGTAGCAATGACTTCATGAATTTTTTCAATGACAAGATTGACTATATCAGGCAAAAAAATACAAACTATGAATTTAAATCCAGACAATCTGATAAGCAACTATAATTATTTCCGATCAGCCATTAGAATATTTTACCTCCCTTCAAGAGACTGAACTAATTATACCAGTGTCCTCATACAAATAATCCATCCATCCATTCTCAATACCGCCTTATCCGTCTGGGTCATGGGGGAAGCTGGATCCAATCTCAGCAGACTTCGGACAAGAAGTGGGGTACACCCTGGGCAGTCCACCACAGGGCCAACACAGACAAACAACCACACACGCTCGCATTCACACCTATGGGTAATTTAGAGTAGCCAGTTGACCTGCATGTCTTTGGGAGGAAAGCGGAGCACCTGGAGGAAACCCACGCATGCAGGGGGAGAACATGCAAACGCCACACAGAAAGGCACCCTGAGTGATACGGGGATCTAACCCAGGACCTTCTTGCTGTGAGGTGACAGTGCTAATCACCACACCACCATGCCGCCTATTATAAAAATAATCAGTCTGTAAATTAGCTCCTTTACCTCAACATGTTTCCTCAAACCAGAAGCAATCAAACCTATTCTAAAAATAATCAACTCTTCCTTTAGCATTGGCTATGTACCTAAATCCTTTAAATTAGCAGTTATCAAACCCCTGATCTCGACCCCAGTCAGCTGTCCAACTATAGGCCAATATCAAACATGCCTTTTATTTCCAAGATCCTAGAAAAGGCTGCAGCACAGCAATTATTCTCATACCTACATAGGAATAGCATTCATGAAATGTATCTGTCATGATTCAGACCTCATCATAGCACAGAGACAGGTCTTATTTGACTGATTGTTATCAGTTTGTTGATGTAAATGGTGACTCCTCTGCAAATAGTAAAGTAAAATTTGGTGTTTCCCAAGGTTTTGTTTTAAGCCCACTGCTTTTCTCTTTATATATGCTACCTCTGGGTAATATGACATTAGCTTCCACAGCTATGCTGATGACACACAGTTGTATGTTTCAGCAAAGCCAGATGAGAGACACCAACTTAATAATATTGAGGAATGTGTAAAGGGCATTAAACAATGGATGCTTACCAACTTCCTTCTACTTCATTCTGATAAACAAAAGTTCTAGTACTATGATCACATGAGACTAGAAGTGCTTTTTCTGATTACATAGTAACTCTGGATGGCCTTTCTTTTTAATCATGTGACAAAGTAAAATACCTTGGTGTAATTTTTTTAATTTGTAATTTGAAGCTCATGTACACTACCGGTCAAAAGTTTGGTGTCACCTACTCTTTTTCATAGGTTTTTCTTTTTTTTTTTGCTTTCTACGTTGTAAAACATTACTGAATACATCAAAA
>JAQQZR010000750.1:0-13164 GCA_030068235.1 Notoglanidium macrostoma | reverse complement strand
TAGGATATTCAGTTGACTTCTTGTTTTTGGCAGAGAAACCAGACACATTAGTCAAACAGAAGTAACAGTCCGTCACAAGGACTTTCTGTTCTCACCATATCATCGGAACAGCAAGTGGCATCGTCTTTCGAGTGCCTCTGAGCCGGGCATTCAGACTGACAGCGCATGTCACACAGCAAATGTGAGGCACCCATTGCTTGTCTTGATCACCAATTTTGCAGCCGAAATACAGATGATAAGCTTTCTTAACATGAACAGTCATCCAATGTCTCTGAGGCACAAGTGTATATTCGCCACAGATTTAGCAGAATGTATCGCGGCTGTTACGACATTGACAAGACATATCGCCCGACACCAACACGTCTATAGCATCAAGCTTACTTACTGTTATATGGCTACAGATACTATACTTTACTATACTGGTACTATACATACACACTGACTATCTATATTAGCCAAATGAGCAGGATCGGTGTATGCAAGCCACCTTTTAAAGCATGCTGAGACAGCGTCAAGCTCGTTCAGACCTGCCCAGGCATGGCCAGGATGTCAACTTCCACAGAACAACTTCCAACCTGGACTGATTCCATGCCTGGACATGCCCAGGCTACACAAACTGTTGTTGATAAGTCACTTACGGAAGCGGAAATGTTTGGATACAAATGTAAGAAAAAATCATGACAAAACTAAAGATTTCTCTGAAACAGTACGTGATGGGTAAATTTTGATGTGATATTCGTGATCAGCACCCAAAAATCTATAAGTAACACCCAACAGTGTTCAAGAAGCAAAAACTTTGTTGTGCAGCGTTATCTCTTTTCTTCTACTGAATGTTCTTTTAAACATATTCTTTTAATGTTCTATTTTGTATGTTCTTTTAAAGGGTCAGTGCTGTAAGGATGGAAAACACTGCTGTGAATATGGCTATGATTGCGATTCTACATTTACTAAGTGCATAAATAGCTACTCAAGTATTCCTGCTCGTCTCACTAAAGAAGCACTGCTCCTCTGAATCCTCTTTCCTTGAGCCAAAGGCTGGGTCCATAAACAGCAATCATAATTAAGAGTATTTTAGTTGATTAACATATGTCATACTTTCTTAATCTTTACAGTTCACATTTTGTTATGCCACAATAAGCAGCAGCCTACATATTGTTCTTTCTTTTTAAAGAAACAAATTACAAAAATAAATTATTTCATGCATATGCAAATTAATAAAAAGTAATTTTTATCACAAATTTGAATTATGTTCATTATTTCTGGCCTAATTCTTTATTGTATGTTGTATTATTTATATAATATTTCATAATTTCTGCTTTCATTTTGTTGTATATATTTTTGATATATTTTGATAATCATCTTTATTTCCCTATTTATTATTATGTTATATAGTATGTCACAAGGTCTAAGTATTCACTATTATATTAATTGTACAGGTGACACATGCACTATATGGCCAAAGGTATGTGAGCACCTGTCCATCACACTCATGTGTGTTTTTTGAACATTCCTTTATAGATTTTGTCCCCCTTCGCTGTTATAAGAACCTTCATTCTTCCAGGAAGTGTGGCTGTGGGGATTTGCTCATTCAGCCACATGAGTATTAGTGAGGTCAGTCACTCATGTCAGAAGAGGAGTCCTGGGGTGAACTCAGTGTTCAAGTTCATCCTAAAGGTGTTCAGTGGGGTTGAGGTAAAGGCTCTGTGCCAGCCACTTGAGTTCTTCTTCTCCAACCTTGGCAAACCATGGAGCTCACTTTGTGCGCAGGGGCAATGGCATGCTGGAACAGGTTTGGGCCAATTAGCTCCAATTAAAGGAAACTGTAAGGCTTCAGCATACAAATATATCCTAGTACGTCAGTGTGCACTTCCAAATTTGTGGCAACAGTATGGGTATGAACTTTTGGCCATATATGTTGTGTTGGTAGTTGTGTTGAAAGATGATGGAGTAACAAACACATGGGGCTCACTTTCTAATGAAGCACTTCCTAGAGTGGCTGTGAAGGCTGAATATGCTGGTCTGGATTACTTACCGACTGTTTTATATAGCACCTTTGTCAGACAAATTACTGCATAGATATAGTCGTGATGCAAAATGTTATTTTGGTTCACTTACAAAAATTGCACTGCAGCTAACCACTAGAGGGCCTCAGAGACATTTTGCCATGACTTTTCCACTCTTGTTACGACGTTCACCCTTTTGGTCCTCACTTGGTTTGCATCAGGTAATATGGCAGCCAGAAATAGCAGTGGGAACAAACATCGTTTAAACACTAACACAAGAGACAATAAAAAGTTTAGCAATACAAAACAAATATCATAAAGCAGTTGGCACAAAAGCTTAGCAAAGCACAAAAATCAAGGCATCGATTTCGAAAGAGAAACCGAAAGTAAAGCGCGAGCTTGGGCCCTGCTCGCTTTCAAGACGAAGCTCCTCCCAAAGTATTCAAAACTAAATGGTTTTTTTAAACTAGAGGAATTTAGTAATGAATTGCTTTTTGTGTATAAAAAAAACTGTTGTTACTTGTCTAAAACGGTTATAAGGAACAACCCAGTACGTTTAAAACTTTGTTTCTACACTGCCAGCGCCCTGCAACTATGGAACGCCAAAGCGGTCACACGGAATTAAATGTAGTTGAACATTATCATAGTTTATTTGACACAGCTGGATCAAAAACATTAAATGTGGAAGCTATGTGACCCTTTTGGCTTTCCATTGTCGTAGGTCCACTTCACGAACACTTCAGGGTTTGATAACGAGACCAAGAAATCTGTGTGAGACAAAGAGACCGCAGATACTTCTTCTCTTATTCTTCTATTATTCAGATATTTCAGTAAGTTTGATGGTCATATGCATGGCTAATGCTTCATATGTTAAAATAACTAATAGTAAAATTAAATGTAACATTTTAAATATTAAATAAGGTGGGTGGAAAGTCCTAACAGGGATTCAAAGGTGTTGCGAAAATGTTTCGGAGGCCCTCTAGTGGCTGACTGCGGTACAATTTTTAACCCTGCTCTTTATAATGTTAAGCAGTTTTGCGAGTTTAAGTGACCTTCTTATCTCCCCCAATATTTTTCCTTATGATAAATGCATTTTATAGTAGTTATTTGATTATTAATAAAAGTGCATGCTTGCTGTGTTGATTGACCGTCAAGTCCCATGATCATACACTCTCTAACACACACCTAATCTCTTGACAATTCTGTAGCAAAGCCATGTCTTGCTCTGTTGTAAATTGTTTTAACAGACCTTTCAGTGGGAATTTCTTTGCAGTTCTTCTGCTACGTTGCTCATTTTGATGTCCAAGCTAGCTCACTGTACAGATTTTATTATATTATAGGTATCAGAGCTAGAAGAAAATAATTTATTCTTAAAAAATAGGTTGTGTTGAGTGTAAAGGTTGGCTGCTGCTTACAAGTGTATTTTCAGTTGGTACCTTATATAAGCTAGATATTCTTACATTACTTTGATTAAAATGATGGATAATGTCAGCTAGCTAGCAAATGGTAGCTCAGTCAGTCCTGTCTCAAAGCTGAAAAAAATGCCTCCGAAAATTATACAACTACAATTTGCTTTACAAGCATACAATACCATGGCTTTCAGTGTCATCAAAGATTAATTTTCTACATTGGCATTTAAACTTTGTGTAAATCGAAGCGCAATCAGTGACAAACTCTGTGAAAGGTTTCACCAGTTGCAATGATGGGGAAACTGTAAGAAGAGCACGTGGAATCCATGTCTGTTGGCAGGTTATTATTGGACACTTCAGTGAGTGTCGGAGTTGGAGTTCTAGTGTAAAATAGGTAAAACAAAACAACAAAAAACTAGTGCAATCGTTAGCACTATCAAGTGATAAAACACATTAAATTCAATAAAATTCTAATTTGTGTTTCCTATTCGATAGGAATAAGAATAGTTCCTATCAAATAGCAACAGTTTGAAAATTTCGAGGGAAGAGAAAAATTGGAATTCATGCTAGTCTAACCTGGAATCAGCAAAGAAAGCAGGTTAACTTTGGAACTTTTTTAAACATAGCCGGAAAAGTAACAAAACTAATCTCAACATGTGCTTTATAATTACACGGAGTTCATGTCTTTTAGGGAAACAATGAGCATGAGACGATGACCACAGATTGAATTGATGAACTGGTATAATTCTAGAAATGTGGGATGTGTGGGAGTCTATTCACCTGATAGTATAGCATGCAGTAAATGGCTAGATTAGAAAAGCAAAAAACTCTGATATTTGTAATTAGTACTTTGAAGGCCTAAATAAAAATGTAAGGAATAAAAAGTATGTTTTTGTAAAGTATAAGTATTCAGTTTCAATAATACTCAAGTAATGTAGTAATACTCCAAAATACCATTACGTACATATTTTCCACATCTGATAATTATCAGAACTGCTGTTAAAATCATTTAGTGTAAGTTGAATGAGAGGCACTGTAGTGTAGTGTTACTACACTATATATCCATTTCCTCTTTTTTCATAACTGCCCTATATTTAACATTTCTATACAACACTGACAAGAGGGATTTGAAAGGGTTAGTTCCTGGGTTTTTTTGTATGTGGAAGGTTCATTTCGTCTTTATATGTGTTTGCAGGTCAGTACAGTCATTTGAGAAGCTGGGACTGAAACACTCGGACAGATATTGCTAACAAACAGTCCACTGCACAAGCAAGGCAAGTTTGTATACTATTTCATAGACATTTGCATTTACATTGTAGTGCTTAGCCACGCTACTTAACTTGACAGTGTAGTTTTGAATGTATAGTTTGGATGTAGAAGTTTTACTGCCTTTTTTGTGTTCTGTGGTGAAGGTAAATTAAAAAATGATGCATTATTTAGATTTGACCGCTGGTTTTTAATTGCATATGCTTCAGACAATGGGTAAAATAAGTAAGCTTTGTATTCTCCTTCATGTCTAGATGACCACTGTGTTAGTGTTGCTCATGGTAGGGCTGGTTTCTGGCAATATCTTCTGTCCTGACGGGACAGAATGTCAAGAAAAAAATTCCTGCTGCCCAACTAATACAGGATATGCATGCTGTCAATATCCCTCTGTAAGCGGAAATCAGAGATATTCATTTCTTTTGAAGTTGATTAATTAATTATGATTAATTACACCAGTATGATGGAAAAAATTCAGCTTACATAATCAAGATAAAATAGTGTTGCATTATGACTGAATTTTAAGTTTATGCTATATTTAAATGATCTCCTTAATATCCTCTAAATTAAACTTTCTTTGTATTCTCTAAGGCTGTATGCTGTCCGGACAAAGCCCATTGCTGTCCAAAAGGCTACCTGTGTGACATAGAGACTCAGCTGTGTGAGAAAAATGGGCTTCCATGGGATAGAATCCCTCTTTCCCCTCAGATACCTGCACAGGAGGAAGAGAAAACAGCTCCTGCTCCTCTGGTGAAATTTGACAATCCTTCTGTCTCTGTGGTTCACTGTGACAACATTTATACCTGCCCTGATGGTACAACGTGCTGCAGGTCTCCTTATGGGCAATGGTTCTGCTGCAGATACAGTGTGGTTGGTATTTTTTCAGCAAATCATAAATGTGGTAGGTTTATGAGTACAGTCGTAACATTTTGTCTGATGCTTTAGGGTCAGTGCTGCCGTGACGGTCTCCACTGCTGTCCCTTTGGTTTTCAATGTGACAGCACGTCCACCCGCTGTCTAAGGGGAGCACTGAGTCTTCCTGCGTCTCCACAGGTTGCTGCCGTGCAGAGCAACACCATTCAGGTACAAGGCAGAACAATAACCTGCTCCCTTTCTTCAATAAAGTCCTTATGTGTTAACCCATGTCAAGCTCTTTCTCTTAGATACCTGCACAAGAGGAAGAGAAAAGATCTTCATCTATTCTGGTGAAATTTGACAATCCTTCTGTCTCTGTGGTTCACTGTGACAACATTTATGCCTGCCCTGATGGTACAACCTGCTGCAGGTCTCCTTATGGGCAGTGGTCCTGCTGTCCATACAGTGTGGTTGGTATTTTTCAGCAAATCATGAATGTGGTAGGTTTACGAGTACGATATTAACATTTTGTCTGATCCTTTAGGGTCAGTGCTGCCTGGATGGCCTCCACTGCTGTCCCTTTGGTTATCATTGTGACAGCATGTCCACCCGCTGTTTTAGGGGAGCACTGAGTCTTCCTGCGTCTCCACAGATTGCTGCCGTGCAGAGCAACACCATTCAGGTACAAGACAGAACAATAACCTTTTCCCTAGTACACAAATTAAATTTCATATGACTGTTATGTGTTTCATGTAAGGAATAAAACATATGAAGAGAAACTGTTATAGGAAAATAATCAGAGAAGGGTGGTGGGATTCTTGTTGCCATTACCACCCCAAAGCTGGTTATGTTTAAGTCTTTTTTTCCTATTATAGCACAGCAATTTGCTAACAATTACAGGTTTATTTATTAAAGAACAACATATTGTACATTTTATTGATTTATACTTAAAAAGTTGTGGAACATCAGTGAAACAAGTTCATTCTTAATTCTGGTTTAGCAGCTATAAACAGTCATTCCTTCACTTTAAGTTAATAGGTTAATAAGACAAGAAATGCAGTGTAATACCAGGAAACCTTAAAGTACAAATTCCACCATCATGAACACTTTCCAGTGGTGTAAAATTTAAACTTACCTCTAATTGTTACAAAGCGCTGACACTAGAGACTCCTTCCAAAAATATTAAATAAACGACTCCTTACAGAAAACCTCATCATTTCAATGATCTGTTTAGATTATGTGGAGTGTCTGTCATACAAGCTCATGTGAAAGAGCTGTTACTACAGAAACAGTAACTTATTAGAATGAGTGAATTGACATGAACTTGTGGTTTGCCTTGTAGCCGACCCTACTGTCCGAACTGCGCTATTATATAAATTAGCCAAAAGCTTCTGACCAACTAGATTTGAAGATTCACCAGTGCTGTGGTATCAATAACAACAAATGTGTTTTTACATTGCAAAAAGCTTCAGTGTATGTTATGCATGTCATCTTCTATTAGATGAAAATAGGCATCTTTAGTAGACATGTTTGAGGGTCAGTGTGATATCCCTACTTTTGACTAGACAAACTGAAAAGGACAAAGAACTCTAATGTATTGGAAGAAGTTCCTTTATTATCATAAGTAATAAAAAAATGGCATTCATACACAAAGATTTTAATAGTTGTGGGGTAATCAGATTAATTGTATTAGATTAAATATTCTGTATCTTTCTTACTGCAAGTAAAAGAAGTATTCTTTAATAACGTCTATTCATATCCATTGCCTTTTACCTACCTTCACCTTTTTCTCACAAACGTGATTTAGTGAGGAAATCAAGCCAGAATGCAACTATAAGTGCACAAAAAGCAATTTTGGTATCAGCAAGATATAGCACTATGCTATTTCCCATTGGATTTCATAAACAGTCATAGAAATAGTGACTCTGTACATGCATTTTAACAGTGACAATAATGATTTTTTTTTTTTAAACTTTATCAAACTATCTACATTTCATCAAATTGTGTAGCTGTATGCACATCTACCATATTACTAATTGTTTAACCCACAGACCTTCTAAGTTAACACTTGACAGTCTCTTTCCTTCAGAAACCTGAACATGAGGAAGAGAAACTCGTTCTCTCTATTCCGGTGAAATCTGACAATCCTTCCATCTCGGTTGTCCACTGTGACAATGTCTATACCTGCCCTGATGGTACAACCTGTTGCAGGTCTCCTTATGGGCAATGGCACTGCTGTATATACAGTGTGGTTGGTATTTTTTCAGCAAATCATAAATGTGGTACGTTCATGAATATGTATGTTAAGACATTTTGTCTGATCCATTAGGGTCAGTGCTGCCCTGACGGCTTCCACTGCTGTCCCTATGGTTATTACTGTGACAGCACATCCACCCACTGTTTAAGGGGAGCACTGAGTCTTCCTGCTTCTCCACAGATTGCTGCCATGCCGAGAAACACCATTAAGGTACAAGACAGAACAATAACCTTCTCCCTTTCTGTAATAAAGTAGTACATAAGTAACATAGCATATGACTCTATTGTGTAACAACCGACAAACATTGCAATAAACCGACAACATGAGACCCATGAAAGTTGCTCTGGATAAAGGCTTCTACCAAATGACATTAGCAAACTACGAGCTATGAAAAAAAGGAAGGAAGATGACTCATGTATCAAATCAGTGACCAAGGATAGGGTCCTGTACTGTTATAGGAAAGTACTCAACAACAGGGTCATGTGGTTTGTATAAGGCCATTACCCCACCATAGTTGATTACATCCATATTTTGTATGTTTTGGATTATTTTCTTGTTGCAAGATAAACTAAGATTTCATAGATTTCAAGATTTTGCAGACAAATTGCAAAGTATAGGTACATTTCTTTTTCCATACCCAGAAACCAAGGGAGCTGCAAACTTTTACATTCAACTATATATACCATTAAAATCCACATCCATACTAGCTGTTTGTCAGTCAGAGGTCATTGCATAAACTCTAATGACTCTCAAGTGACAGTTGGACCTGATTGCCTGGTCTTGTGATATCCAATCTTATGTCATGGCAAATTAATACCCAAGTTAAAAATGCAAAGAAGATACTAGGAGTCAAAAAGTCAAAACGATAAAATGTTTAATTAGTCCGAGAAAGTACAGTATCAACCGTACAGGACAATGACCAGGAGAAGATGGGTCCTCTGGGTTTCTGGAGTTTATATACCCATCATGTGCATGCATATGCATTAAGTTTTCTAGTACAGCCCTTCTTTTATTAGACCACATCGTATCCTGTCATCATTATCATCTTCTAACCATATATGGGCATGAGACGTCTGGAGTAACCCTGCTCTGCCGTGGTCATTTTTCCAAGTCCCTGCACATGGAATTGTACTTCACTTGTTAATCGGGAGCTGGGGCTTTCAAGATTTTAATTATAGCCTTAGCATAAACTTCTTATGACTTTCGGGCGGAACAATGTTGCTCCTGAGTATACCATGCTTTCACAGTTTATTACATTACCCGCTGTTATGCCTTGCATATTTCTTTCTCAATATATTATATTACCATTAGCTTTACCAGTTAGCATAGTTAGATTATAATTAAAGCAAGGCTTTGGGCCCTTGGCTACAATATGATACTCATACACATTTAGCCATGTAGATGTTGGGTAGGGTTGCTTACACAGCACACACACATTCACACATGGACATGTTTTTCTTATTATTATAGCTTTACCAATCTGACACCTGTCTCATATTCTAATCAAATGTCACATGTACACACCCACACTTACACACACAGACATCTTTTTCAAATTTAGTTCTAGCTTGACTTACAACACATTTTACATTTTAGTGTTTTGCAGTTTCTAGTACTTGTTGTAATCCAGTCTTGCAGCTGAAATATTGGATTTGTGAGGTTAATAAAACAATAATTGTTCCACAGCTTGATTTATTTAAAAAAAAAAAAACAATTCTGGGCTGTTATTATGTAGCTATGAGAATATCTAACATAAATCTCAGTCAACCAATATATACTGGAAAATAAATGAAAAATATTGCATTATTTAACAAGCAAATCATGAACGTAGCATGACTAACCAAAACTAATCTCTGCAGGATCAGTGATGGCAGAGCGAGTCAGGCTGCTGTCCCATCGGGTTTCACTGTGATGCCGAAGTCTGCATGAGTGATTTTGATGTTCTTTAAAGCAAAGGCTAGGTCCAGAAAAAAAACATTATTTTATACTTAATTTAATCAACAATTGTATTACTTTCTTATGTTCCATGATTTAGTAATGTCACAATAAACAGGGGTTTATTATTATATTATTAATTTTTAATTACGAAGAAACAAGAAACAAAAATATGTGATTTAATCCAAAAATAAAATAAAATAAAATAAAATAATAATTTATTCACACAACTGTATGTGCATTATTTCTGCTTTATGAATCTTGTGTTACATTATTTGCTTAATATTTAATAATGTCTGTCTTTAGTTTTATTTTATTTCTGATATTTTCATTTCTTTATGCATTATTTCTTTTTTTCCCCTTTTAATTCTTTATTTCAATATCTGTTTATTTATGCATTTCCTCCTCTTCATGACAATGAGACAAATATGGCACAATGTCTCAGTGCTCACTGATATCATATTGTGCACATGACATATAATTGAGACACTTGGTTGAATATGTTAGTCTGGATTATTATTCAGTTGAAAATGTAAACACTATATGCATGAGAAGTAGAATATTTAAATGAGCGGTTCTGTCTAGTGAGGTTGGAAAACTCAGCATCCTTTAACGGCTGCTGTCGGGGATATTTATGATTTGAGGGATGAAGCAGTCCTTTAGCCAGGAGGTGTACGCTGTGATGCTATGGAAGCGTTTGGCAGAGGGTAGGGGGAAGGACAGGATACAAGCTGGGCAAAAGGGGTCCATGATCATAACCTGCGCTATCTTACTGCATCTGGCTAAGAAGATCTCCTGGAGTTGTTTATTGATGCGATTATGACAATAATCAAAATTCAATAAATCAGTACTCAACATGGCAAATATAAACAATCTTAGATTTTCTTAACCAATATAATACATTTGCTGTTTTTTTAGTGATGGCCGATGGGGAGATGTGGCCCAAAGATTATAAACTTGTGTTTTAGATCATGTCTAAAGCCAGCACATTTTGCATTCTCAGTCAATCTTCTTCAAACTTTCTAGCTACTTCTGACACAATTAACACAATATGTATCTTTATTCTACAAGGGCTGTTGTCTATGTTTTTTGCCACATCTACTTGATTGATTCATAAATGAAGCCAATCACTTTTATATCCTAATCGCCTTACAATTGGAGTTCCTCAGGGGTCAGTTCTGGGCTCAACAAAGTAACCTCTGGTTTACAAAAACCCTGACCTTTTTCTTCAGATCACATGGCTTTTCTTGCGGCATTGTGCAACACAACACTCACACGACACAACTTCCCTTTTACTCCACCCACCCTCCAGCCCATAAGAAGATACCGGATTGCATTGACATTTTTGCCTGATGGAGACTGTTCATCTCAAACTGGATCAGACATAAAACTTGAATCTTGGTGTGATTCTAGATAACAAACGCAACACATCTACAGCATTCATTTGAGATTGTGTGAAATTCTCACTTTTTAATCAAGTCATTTCCAGACATAATTACTTTAACTCTACATTCTGGTGTTTACACAAGTATATATGAAATAAGTGAATTGAATTTGATTAACACTTAAATGAATAATTTATTTTGATTAAGATTAATCTAATAACAAATATTAATGATTATATTTTATTCATATTATATTTTAATAATTACTTTAGAATTTTATAATAATTATTTTTTATATATTTATATAATTATTTTATCTATTTTATAATAATTATTAATTTATTAATATAATATTTTATTAATATTATATCCTATATTTATTATAAGACAAGTGTCCAGTGTGTATTGATGGTGAGATAAATTCTAATCAAGTTTTCTAACAAACATGTACTAGAGTCCCTTAGCTACCAAAAAATATAAACCAGTACATTACACACAGTAATGTGTGCAATATTTGGACACTAACACCCAAATAAACAGGTGATGTAAACCATATAAAATAAAGGAATTACTGAAAATGTATTACAGCCCGAACATGAAGCTGAACATGAAATGCATATTCTGTTTATTTACAGAGCAAATAATGCTATTATCTACTGATGTGATGTTCTCGAAAGAATCTGTTCTTTGAGTTGGCTCTCAAGTGTGAGATAAGTTTCATTTCTTTTTATTTATTTTCCTTTTTCTTTTCTTTCAATTGTCTCAGTTCCTTTTTTTTTCATGAAGTTAACCTGGTTTAATTATTTTGGAAGTCAGGATCATATAATGATATTATCTAGATGCAAAGTTTTACAGTGTAGCTCCAGGCCACTGTAGCTCACAGAGCAGTGTTCACTAATGATGTTAATTAGAAATATTTCAATATAATCTGTACTTCATAGTAATTTGGTCTGCATAAATATTTGAATATTTCTGTCAGTTTGAAGTTTAGTGGTGAATGTGAATGAACCCAGGGTCTGGGAAACCATTATACACCATTCACCTGATTTGGATGTAATTACATTCAGTTAAAGCCTGGACTAAATTTCAACTAATATATATTGTGGTAGACAGCTAAAATAACAATAACTTTGTCAATGTTTGAATATTTATGGCCCAACCACATGTGCCATGACACATGATATATGTGTCAGGTTCTTTTGTAAGGCTTTTAAACCGTGTGTGTGTGGAAACATTAACTAATATATATTTTTATTTATTTAAAACCATCAAATGTGAGTTCCTAAGGAAACTCAATGTTCCTATTTATGTCTATCCTTATTTATAAGCTTATTACAGAGAAATTTCTCCTGAAAATGGCATAAGAACTAAATGAGAAAATAGTATTTCCTTGATTAAACAATAGACTAAAGAAGCTGGCTCACCCTTCCCAGAATCCAATGAATCGCTTTTGTTTTAAAAACGCATGACTGCTACCTGCTAGTTCTCTGTGCATCAAAACTTCTGCATATTCACTGTTAGTGGTCTCTTCACATGTCATATGAAGAAGCTATGAACAACATGTACCATCTTTTCATGAGACGGCTGCAGCCACTTCAGGTCCATTACATATGGGATAACCACGTGAATGGATCAGTCAAAGGATTTAAAATGTAGATATCTTATCTTAATACAATATCTTTAAATTCATGTTACAATTTAAGATCTATGATATAGGATGTTGACGGATTGTCGCAGATTTTTTCTGGAATCCATGGCATTGAAAATGGTGACTCGCTAATTGGCGTAGCAGATTCTGGGAAGATTAAGACGGCCCCTGTAATGACTTTCCTACAAACTGTTCTGTAAAGGTCTTTCTCTGAAGAGTGTGTTCACAGTGAAATGGATATTATAAATTCATCCAAACACTATATATTTAGTCTTGTAAATTGTGCCCCCCCCCCCACACACACACAATACATTTATTTTCCTAGTAAATCAATTTTATTTGTGTGTGTGTGTGTGTGTGTGTGTGTGTGTGTGTGTGTGTGTGTGTGTGTGTGTGTGTGTGTGTGTGT
>JAQQZR010000749.1:0-13166 GCA_030068235.1 Notoglanidium macrostoma | reverse complement strand
CCCGAAGATGCTGGGATTGGCTCCAGCTTCCCCGCGATCCAGACGGATAAAGCGGTATAGATAATGGATGGATGGATGGATTCAAGTCGCGTGTAAAGAGTTTCATACAGTAGAAAAAATCCTGCTGATGTTTCTTCTCCGCCATTTCACTTTAATGTTTTTATGAAGTGACGCAGCGCATGCACACTGTGCTTCATAACGCAGATCAATTAATAATGAAATTATTGGCAATTATTATTATTAACGAGTTGTTGCAGCCCTTATGCATTTCAAAATATTGTGATCCTGTAAATAATCCCCGTTTTTACTAATTGTATTGGTAATCTAATTATAGCTTTTTTTTCTGTAACTATAACTGCCCCCAGACAATGACCATCCAACAACTGCATGACCTGGTGACAAAGGCATATCACCGACAAAAGATGTCCAAGTCTGCCACGGTCCAAAATCTTACCACATCCAGCCCTGATTCAACACAAGAAGGTGCCCATCATAATCACTCTGTTTCATGCCACACAAAACCAAGAAACAAGGTCAAATGCTGGAAGAAGCAGTGCTACTCTGAGAGGCCAAGTATAAGTCACCAATACCTTGGCAGCAGTCAAAATTACAGACTCCCATACCCAAATGGAACCCTACTCAGTACCACTGGGACCTCTGGAATGACCACCTAAGTCCAACTCCCATCATGAAATGAAGCAGAACTTCTATAAATCTCAAATACGTTTTTCATACAAAGTCCCTCCAACACACCAAGAAAAAGAACCACTGTATCTAGACACCCATCATGTGAGGGACAGTCCCTGACAAACTCCCCATATAGAAATTTGGGGTGGGGGACTTGATCCATGACACTGTTTTAAAGTTTGTCCTTTTTAAAAAAATATATATATTTTTTAGTTTTTCCTATTTCTTTCTTTTACCTATTACTTTGGTAAGGACCTGGTGTGGCTCAAACATGCTCAGGAATTTAATAAACTCACCAGGCCAAGGCAATGTTGACTCTTTTTTCATTTTTATTTCTGTTCTTTGGTTTCTTGTTGGTGTACCATTCACTCCACTTACATGGTGGTGTCTTTTATTTTTATTTAAACACTCAGCTTCATTCAAATTTGATTTCCAAGATAGAAACATAAAATTAAACTGATCACAGGAGAAAACTCTTACATTGCTTTAAGCATCTAGTTATCCCTTGTTTCACTAAGTGGGGTTCACCATAAAACCTAACTCACACTAACCATGTGACATTCACCTCTTTTTTGTCACTAGGATGACACTCTGACGCCTTAAGCTAAGTGATCATCTTAATTTTTTGCTATTCTTTCCTTTCCGATTCCAATTCTGGCACCACTCAGATGATCAAATGATCAGAATTGTTGTGTTTCCGTGTTGCATATCTGTTTGAACCCATTCATCTTTAAAGGGCCTGAATGATGACAGCACCATCATCAGTAGAACTGGGAATGTAGGAGCAAACTTGGTCATGGCGAAATGGTTTATCAGAAATGTTTATCAAGGAACACTCGCAGACCTACAGATCATTTTTAGTTCAAGAGATTCAGGCACAGGAAACTAACCAACAAGATTTCTTTGTTTTGAACACCGGAGCGAGCAAATAAACATTTTCAAAACAGCAAAGTTTTTCATTCTGGTCAATGTACTTCCAGTTCAGTTTGGGACTGTGAGAGACGCAAGGGGATACACTTGTTGCAAAGCCTCGCTGTCCTGGATGAATTCATCAGCCACTAACTGCAACACTTTGGATAGCTCTGTAGGAGAGCCATGAAGGAGGATTTGGAAAAGTTCTTTCATTCAAGAGAGATCCCACAAAAGGTCATGCGAATGCAAAGAGATCTGTATTTTAGATTAAAATATGGTGACTTTTGATTATTCTTCGTGTTTGACTGGATGTCTTATCATTTCCGGGTGTGACATTAAATGAAAAGAAGACAGAATCGCAAAAAATGTTCAGCAGAATGAATTCAACTAAGTATAATATATTCAAAAATAGTAAGTGCATCCCTCCTAATGACTGAAGGTGACTGTATTTACACAAAGGAGCGCTGTCGAAAACAAAAGCATCACTGTGTTTGAATGGAAAAATTTGTTACTGTCACCAACGGCAACGTTTCAGAGGAAGTTGTTAATTTAAGGTTTGATTGTAAAATACCATAATAAATGAGTGATGTGAGTTTCTTTGTCAGCTTAAGGCAAAAAAACATGAAAATCGAGGGGGGAAATCCATGGCAGGGGGGCATTTTACACCGGTATCCAGCTGTCCAGAGTATATATAATGAATTCAACCAGGGCTGCTAGGTCATTACATCACTTGCGGTGAGTGTGTCCCCTTGCGATAAGTATTCTCTTTAGATGTCTCTCACTTATGTGAAAACCGTGCCTACTGCAAAGCACTGATTTAATGTCTTTACGTTTAAGCCCAATTTAAAAATAAAACTCCATGAATCTTTCCCACGGGTGTGCGCACTCCAATATTGTGGTCTCCATTTTGCCGAATTGACCCGGAAGTATATCATCCAGAATGAAAAACTACGAAGCCAGACATCCCAGCGCCTTGTATCAGATGGCCCCCCCAAGGAAACAGAATTTCATGAAACACATATGCATGGCTAGCTCGTGACAAAACCATCATACAAGCCTAAAAGTTGGAGCTCTTCAGTTCCTCCATCTACGAACCTCCAAGCACCTTCTCCTGCAAGCACACAAAAGATACACATGAATAGCCTCATCATTACCTGCTGGTTCAAACCTCCACCACTGATATAAATCACTATCAGAGTTGAATAGTTTACTCATAGCCTTCTGAAAGAAGATTTCTCTATATGAAGAGGAATCGAATGATAATAGGATTATTACCCAACCTATATTAAGCTATTTGTCCAAAAAAAAGAGTCTAATAGGTATACTGTAGCAAACACTGTAACAAAACTCTTCTTAATACACGGTTAAAATAAGTTTCGGTTTAGCTTAGAGGAAATTTGATTAATTTTAAAAGCTTAAGCATTGAAGCAAACCAGTAAGTGACTAGATGTGAACAAGAATGACCTAGTGTCATTCACACAAAATCAATGATTACAACAAGGCAAACATGTAATCTAATAGCTACACACAGATACTAAATAGAACCAATACACAACAATAACAAAGCCATCAGACAACATTGAATCAATGAGATGGCGAATGTAATGACCAATACAGAAATGATATTACAGCATAATATCACCTGCAACTTTAAAACAATTTCCAGCCATTCCCTACACAGTTAGAAATGTGAAAGTGAAATTCAACCCAGATTTTTAAAATGAGACAAGGAAAGAGGAAAAGAGGATTATCAAATGAATGGAAGTTCATTTATGTCATTGCTGGAGGCGGTCTATGCATGATGCATTAAGAGAGAGAGTGAGAGATGTTCAGTGGAGTTCGGATTTGGAATCGGTAGAATTTTCCCATTAATCTGACACCAAGCGTCTTTGTGTTATAGGGAATGGTCTGGAAGTTATTAATTCTTTATATAAAATTCAATTATGAGATTAAAAATACACAAATTGCCTTTATGTGATTAACAGGAGATCATCATGGTTGTAATAGAACACATACGGCAAAATGAAAATACATTATTCAGGCCATAAGTCCCATTCTTAAACATATTTTCTCCTAAGAAGAAAATATTCCTTTGTTATGAGGTGTGTGTGTGTGTGTGTGTGTGTGTGTGTGAGGGAGTTCTCACTTCTGAGAATTAAGCAGGAAAGCATCAGTTTGTTCATGTGCAACTTGTAGAATTGTCAGATACACTGTGGTTAATTAAAGGTCCGTAAAACTCCTGAGTTAGGCACACAATCTGCAAAATCATCGCTTAGATTGAAGATTCATAAAATTTTTATTTGTCTTGGGTTTTCACGGATATCAGTCCAAAGTTCAGCTTGGGGAAAACCTTTGCGTAGCCCTTTAGTCCCAATCTGTAACCAGGCACCATCCTGTCCAGATTTCATGATGCTCAGATGTTAAATCATCCCCACTGGTCCGTGAAAGGTATTTTGTTTAGGTTCTCTTTAAGTGTGGAACAATTGTTGAGAGGGTGCAGATCCCAGGAGTTCAGGATATTTAGAAGAAAAGGAGATTTGTTCTCAACCTGAGTCAGTCATTTGGACCCTCTGTCCAAAGGGCTGTGTGGTGAGATTTCCTGTGTCTTGAGCTTGGCTAGTGGACACAAGAGTCTCCAGGTTTCATATTGTCCTTTCATAAGGGTAATAATATTCATGTCTAGGTTCGATCCTACACTTCCTATAGCGAAACAAAGGTTCAAGACTAAAACTGGTCGATTCACAGCTTCTGCTGGAGACGGGTGGTTTAGCTGTTCCTGTATATTTGAGACTGGTTTCACGAAGACGAAAGTCTACACGGCTTGATATTTAATCAGACCTGGTTATCTCCTATACCTCTGGAAAATGTATTATGCACTTCCAGGAAGTGGGTGAGTTCGGCGGTTAAGGGTAACTTTCTTTTACAGAATACTCTTAAAGTTAGGAGGCTAACTAGGAAAATGCAGGGCTTGGAAAATACTACATCCCTACTGATATACTCTAATCCAGATTCCCCCCTGGGCTAGAACAGAACTCTTTTTGTGTATGGTCTGATAAAGACATTAAGACACTGGATGACATTGCAGAAAATGGTTCAATCTTGAGTTTTGATCAGTTAAAAAACAGACACAAAATCCCAGCCACCCAAAGTTTTAGGTACTTCCAGTTACGCAAATACGGTATATCCAAACAGTTTCAGTACTGTGGTGTAAGTTTACAAGTTACCTCAGTGAAAAGAAATGAAATGAACTCAGATCTATCAAAGTTTTGTAATAAGTGCAAGATTAAAGAAGGAACATACTTTAACTGTTTACTAAAATGTGTACACATTTACAAATCTTGGAAAGATGTTCTTTATGAAATCAATGGTCAAGTTGATGGTGTCAGGAAGTCAGTGGTCAAATGACACATCAGTTGTCAAACTGGTATTGGAATAGACAATCCCCCAAATATTCCTCCAAATCAATTAAAATTTCGAAACATCCTCGTCTTCTTTGCCAGGAGATGCATTTTATTGTCGTCTCCACTGTATTGGATTTTCCACCATTTTGAATTTTTTTCTAAATATTTTCCCACGAACTTTGTCCAGTCATCACCAAATCTGAATCACAGCGTTGTGAGATTATCGTGAAAAAAAAAAAAGTTCTTTGATTTTGATTTATGGGATGGTTTGTCCATAGCACAAAAAGAATTTGATGGTGAAGCTGCCAAAAGGATGTGAAGGAATATTTCAGCAACAATGTGATGTATGCTGACCAATTTTTGTAGATAACTGAAATACCTCATACTGATGACCTTTACACAACAGGGGCATGACGAATAAATGATACGAAAAAAATTCATACCGGCGGTGATGGGAATTCGTAACAGCTGTGACATTTATTTATATATATAAAGTCAGAATAGTTTCATGCCAGCTCATTTTTCAGAAAATTCAACATCATCCAGTGATGATGATATTGTCCTATTCCTCCTCACTCAAAAAAGAAGAGATTTTGGGTATATTCCATTTTACAAATTAGAGTAAAAGAAGGGGAGTTCCACTGCCTTGTACAGGAGCTGAAGCTCTACCATAGCTGGTTCTGTGACTTTTGACACCAGGTAAAGTACACGTTTGCATCACATGTACTGGAAACATGCTAGTTTGGTGGTGGAGGGAGCCATTGAGCGGTTGTAGGCCATACTCAGAGCCAACTTTAACATGTGTGGTGATGGCTGCATCAAATAAGCGGACTCTGTATTATAAAACCTGCACCACGGCTCCACATTGCCATGTGGTAATTAAGCAAATCATTACTCTCCATCTGGTTTGTTTATGTCAATTCTATCTCAACTTAGAATTCTACTCCTACTACTTCTACTTTCGGGTGCAATGTCATTACTATAGCAACCAATGTAAATAAAAAGACTGCAAATGTGGATTGCCACATGGACACGCAAATTGTATCTATACTGATAGCCAAGTTGTTAGGCGATGCTTCTCCATACATTGTCCTGTAGTTCATCATCCTTATAATTTTTATGTCCTGTACTATGTATTACATGGTGGCAAGAAAAGCAAAAGATCATCAGGTTCGCCACTGTTGTCGTTGTGATCTGAAAATAATTTTACCTTTTCAGTGCATATTATTCACATTCTGGGTGAAAGTATTTATGACAAAAACAACAGTTCAAAAAAATATATCAAGGTGCAAAATAATTGCACAAAAGAATGCCCTAAAGTGCATAAAAGCCTTTCGGAAGTCCAAGGTTTGTCTAAATTCATGTATAGGTGGTATGGGGTGAACATCTTGGCATATTCTGAAACTGAAAAAAAAAAAAAACGGTTTGAAAGGTTGAAACTCAGTGACTGAAAACTTGAAATCTAATAAAAAAGTTTAGCAAGATAGAAACAAATTTTTGAAGGCTTGCATAATGTTTTGATAGGCTGAAAAAATATTTCGAATCTCCGAAAACATTATTTCGTATTTGAGTTTTACTTTTCCACAACTGCAGCACTCTTTCTGCAGTTTTTCAGAATTTCAAATTTATCACTGTTCTGCAATAATGTTTGCAGACACTTGAATGTTTTTTCATTCTATCAAACCATTATGCAAGCATTCAAACATTAGTTTCAATCTTTTGATTGATCAAACAATCAATTTTCTTTTATTAGATTTCAAGCTTTCAAACACCGTTTCAACCTTCCAAAGCTTTCTTTTCAGTTTCGCATAATACTCACCCCATAGGTAGCGCCTACCACGGGCTTGTTATAGGATGGCTTTTTAGTCTGAATTAACTTTTAAACACAAAATGCAAAATGGATGATTTACATTGGATGTACTGTATGTAAGCCAAACTGTATAAAACAGCTTCAGGGCAAGAAATAACATACCACAAAGATTTATACCACAGAGTGTCTGAATGCTTGAATCTGATTGGTCAGAAGGTGTTTGACCTCTGATTGGCTATCTGATACCGGACATCTGATAAACAGCCTGTGCCTGATTTTTAATACATTAACGCTAACACATCACCTCCTATCTCATGTCTGAATGATCATGAATCGAGGTGGTTTGCATTTTATCTATATTCTGGTTAACCCTGTCTAATTTGAAGAACAGCTTAATTCTGAATAGGCATTTCTTTACATTCAGACCGTTTCTTTTTGCACGATTTCATTACTGCTTCACCTGAAGTAAGTTTTTAATTTTTTTTTTATTTTAGTCCTTGCGTTAAGAGATCGGAACACTGATTTCCATTCAATTTCCTCGGGGAGCGCTTTTTTTGTTGTTGTTGTTATATAATTGCCTAATCATCACCTGGAGATTTGTAACACTGTAGCTAAGCGCGAGCCTCTCCTTCTTAACCTGTTAGCCAATGACAGTTCCGTTGCCATGGTAAACTGGGCGTTCACTCAACACGAAAAAACGGACTTCACAGCCGTCATCTGGTTGATATCATGTGCTACTACTGAAGTTACACAAGAGCTGAGTGAACTGTATTGTACTGTACTAAAAGTATTGTACACGGCTGAATATCAAGAAAATTAATTGCTAGTCGTTTATGGAGCCGGTAGGGAAAGATGCGAGGACTAATCCGGCTGCATCAGCAAATATATTCTCTAAGATACTTTTCTGGTAAGTATGCTAGTACAACTCTGGCATAGCTAACACTTTAGATGAAGGGATCTTTCAGAGCTATATCTGAATCAACTCCACGTGTGGTGTGCGTGGAGGTCTGCTTAGAATAATCAGAAGTAACATGACTACTAGAATAGGAACTAGCATGATTAGATTAAGGGCGATTAAAGTAGCACGCTAATGGACTAATGTTAGACATGGGATGAATGCTATACTGTCCTCGCTTTCAAAGTCACTTTGATGGTGACTTTTCTCTGTTTAAAAGTGGTTCAGTTGAGTTTCAGTATTAAATCAGTAACCTGATGAATGTATAATGGAAGTTATGTCCCAGCCAGACTGTATGAGAAGTCGCTTATTCGTTTGTTGGTCTGTTCTGAGGTCTCAATGTTTGTGTTTTAAACACTACAAGCTAGTAAGACGGTATTCTGTTTTATTTTTATTCTGAAGGACAGTGCGTACATTCCGATTTGAATACACTGATCGTAAACCGACCTTTCCTTCCGAAGCAGATTTGACCCGATTTGACCTATGTCTTGTCTCGTGCGCCGAGTTTCCAGTTCGCTATTGTCCACATTTTGTTTTCTTTGGCCAGGGATTTTAACAACATTTCAAACACACCCGTTTCCTTTCGGTCTCATGAAAGGCTTCCAGGGTGTACGGAGGATTTTGAATAGAACCCGAGTCTTTGTATATTTCCTTATTAAAGTGCCAGTATGTAATTTATTTACCGCACTAAATCATAAAATGAGCATGATATGTCATTAGAAATTAAGGAAACATGCTAAGTCGAAATACCGGCTTCTCTGACAACAACGCTACAGCCAATATATCCTTCTTTAAATGATGTACTCCGTGACGAATAGAAAGTTTGTCTTTTGATCCAGACCCGCACATTTTCCAATACCATTTTGACACCCTGGGTTGCCAGATATGAAATAAATCACCAGGGAATACTGCATCCATTGAAGCAAACAAGTGCACTGGAACAGATGTTACAGTCTACTTAACCTAAAAATCCACAGCATCCTTTTAGAAAGCTCCATGACCAAAGACAATACAATGTGTGTAAATATTGGAGATGCTTTTGAAAATGGAGACGGCTAATAGCCCAGAAGAATTTTAAGTTGTGCTAATTTTCTCCTGAACTGGTAACCACTGAGCTTAACTAATTTGTCATGACTTAATACCGACGGGCATTTTAAGTAATTTTACCATTAGCGGGCTCACATTCATACTCTGTGGTCTGTGTGCAACTGGGCTATCAAGGTTGCAAGTATTTGAGACACATAGCCAGTGAAGTGATCTCTACTAGTGCTGCCTCTTGTATCACCAGCACCTGGCCAGCCCACAATGGCTTCACTTGACACAATGGTGAGGGCACTTAATAACTGAGATCTGCATCGGGCTGTGACAAGGAAGACCGGTAGCCTACTAGTCCAAAAAATAAATGGGAAATGACCCATACATTATCTGTCAAATTGAGCAATACGTTATCGGGGCCTGGAACGTAGTAACTACAACTCCAGATTGTGTATTTTTGGGAGGTGTGGGCTTTTGTTTTTGGGATAACTGTCCTAGCTTTAACATTACTTATACATAACATAACATTTCATGAGAAATACATGGTGGTGTGGTGGTTAGCACTGTCGCCTCACAGCAAGAAGGTCCTGGGTTCGATCCCCGGGTCACCCAGGTAGTCTTTCTGTGTGGAGTTTGCATGTTGTACCCGGTTTCCTCTGGGTGCTCCGGTTTCCTTCCACAGTCCAAAGACATGCAGATTAGGTCAACTGGCTACCCTGAATTGCCCATAGGTGGGAATGTGAGCGTGTGTGGCTGTTTGTCTGTGTTGGCCCTGTGGTGGACTGGCGACCTGCCCAGGGTGTAAACCGCCTCTCGCCCGAAGATGCTGGCATTGGCTCCAGCTTCCCCGCGACCCAGATGGATAAAGCGGTATAGATAATTGATGGATGGATGGATGGATGGATGTTTTCTAAATGGCACATGGTTCCTTTCAGTATTTCTCATTCATTATATTTTTAGTGAGCTTCCTCCACTTCCTCCAATTGCAATCTACAGGTATGTATGTAGTTAAGGGCTAGTTAATATCATGAACGCTCCCTCATTCCAGTGCCGTGACCACTCTCTGCAATATCTTGAATTTGGACTGCATGATTTTAAACACATGATGGTCCTTTAACCTTAGGTTTGTCACAAGTTAATTGCTTTCAGCTTGTGTTGAGTGTGCTTTCTTGCATTACATTACTTGCACAACAAATATAATCCAGTGGTCGAGAATATTTGGAACATAATGCTGTTTTCTCTCATTTCTCCTTTTGGTCAGCTGGTTAAATCCTCTGTTTCGTGTTGGATACAGACGAAGACTTGAGGAAGATGACATGTACAAATTGCTTCCTGCAGATGGCTCCAAGAGACTGGGGGAGGAACTTCAGTGGTATGTAAAACATAAACCCTGTGCACCATGCAAACATCAAAGTACAGATTTTAAGTCACACAAGCTTTAACCATTGATGAGCATGTCCATGTGTGTCTAGTACTCCCCATTTCTCTGCACTCTACAGCTCACAGTTACAAGACTGTCTTTCCAGATTATATACCTACTCATATATTCATACTACATGCTCCTACATGTTTATATGTGGCAGCTTACAGAGTGATTCAAGTTGTTCAGTTATGTGAAATGATGCAGTCTAAGGCATCCTCATGCTGATTTTCTCTGTGGTTAGTGTGTATCGAGTCACTGCCTACTCTGTCCTGTGTATTTGTTATTGTGTACAGTTGTTTTGTAATCATTTTTGCAGGTGTCCTGTATGTTGCAGCAATGTCCCAAAGACAGAAAGTGTACATGTATGGGGTGGAATGACAATAAATTTGACATGAGATGAAAACAAATCACATAATGAATATGTATTGTACTATTAGGATTCAGGACTACAGTAATCAGCTCTAGATCAAGATTGTCTAATTGTCTATGGCCTGGTATATCTCACTACATCTGCATATTTGTTTACATGTTAGGGAATTGAGTACATGTACAGTCATGGGGGAAAACAAAGTACATCTTCAGTTTTACGTTTTTATTCATCATGGCCGATTTAAGAATTGTGTAATCCTCACCAACAGCTATAAAAGAACAAATAACCGTAGATGCAAAACAATAAAATAAAATAAAATAACCACACCCTATAATTTAGTGACACACAGAACCACCTTTAGCAACAATAACATGAAGTTAACATTTCTGTAGGGGTTTCTGTAGGGTAAATTTTGAGCCGCTCTTCTTTATAACATTGCTTCAGTTCGGGGATGTTTGGGGCATTAATATTTGCACAGCTCTCTTAAAATCTCAATGGGATTGACGTTTGGGCTTTGACTTGGCCAATCCAACACTTTATTTTTTCTTCTTTTAGCCATTCGGATGTCCATTGGGATCATTGTCGTGTTCATGATGTACTTGGGATCATTGTCCTGTTACATGACTCAATTTTGACCCAGCTTAAACTGCTGGACAGATCACCTCAACTTTATCTCAAGAATATTCTGATATACAATGGAGTTCATATTTGTCTCAATGACTGCAAGTGTCCTGAGTCTGTAAAACGAGTCCATATCATCACCCCTCCAACACCATGCCTGACAGTTGGTATGAGGCGTTTGTGGTGACACGATGTGTTTGGTTGATCGAGTTCAAGGTTTTGAAATGGCCTCCTAATTCCCCAGCTCTCATGGGAACTTGGAGCTGTGCATGATGAACAAACATCTCCACATTGGTCTCATCATTCCAGTGGATACTGTTCCAGTACTCTTGTCATTTGTTCAGATGCAATTTTGCAAACCTAAGTCATGCTGCCATATTCTTTTTGGAGAGAAGGGGCCCTTCCGTGTATGCCATACTTGTTCGGGCTTTTTCTAATTGTTTTGGACCATGGGAGGAAACCGGAGTCCCCGGAGGAAACCCACGTATGCAGGAACCCAGGACCTTCTTGCTGTGAGGTGAACAGTGCTAACCACTACACCATTGTGGTGCCCATTTAAGCCCTAATAAAGAAAAACGTAAAATTGAAGGAGGGTTTACTTTTCCCCATGACCCCATGGTCGCATCGATGTCGGAAAGAATAATAAGCCCTGTCCACTGCATACTGTCTCCGAAAGGCAGTTTAATATATATATTTTTTCAATTTATATTTTTAACAATCTTTACCTAACATTCTTATTTCTAACCCCAGCAGTTTAACTAATTAATTAACCTAAACATGATTATTTGTTTTGCAATATTCACTTTGAAAAAATAAATTTCCCTGATTTCATCATTGCTGTGGGGTGAATTTACACTTTACACATGTTTGATGACCCTCATATACATTACATAACTGACTCTTCTGTGTGAAAGAGAAATTGTTGTTTTTGTATGCAAATGAGGAGCCAAAATTATATCGTTAATAAAATAGGCTGTAAATGTTCCACTAATTTTAGGTATAGTATGGATGTTCCAGAGCTGTTGAAAGTTGCCTATGGATCTGTTTTGGTGGGAATTTTATGAAAGGAAGCTTCCTTCTCATCATGCTTCAATCTTGGGGCATACTCACACTAGGTATGGTTGCCATGTACCATGCCCGAGTATGATTGTTCAGCCTCCCCACTTCCCCGCTGGCCTGCGCTCACATTGTTCTGGGCCATAGTTTGCTTGTGTCATCATTATGCGACTTTTAGCGTTGGAAAAAAGCACTCTTGGAAAGCACGATGGAGAAGGTGTTTACATTGTGGCTTATTTTGCTTGTTATGAGCAAGGTGGCACATGGCCCTGTAACATGCTGTATAGATTTATCAATTATGCCATGCAGCAATTTTCAGTAAATTGTGCTGCATGCATAAGATTTTTATGGAGGCATCTGACATTAAGGGAGGAATTTATTCTCCAACTACAATTTGCATTCATAAGCAAGGTGAGAACCAGACCTGTTATTAACCCAAATATTCTCAAATTAAATTCCCGAATTAAAAGTGCATGTCATATCGTTCAAGCTCTGTGTTTGGGCATGGTTAATGATCACACTGATGTGTACCATGTCCGAGTTCAACCGAACCATGCCTGAGCACACCTCAGGCATGGAAAACGATGTACACTCACCTGGCTGTCCACATAATGTAAAAGAAAACATGTTTCATCAGACCAGGCTATCATCTTCCATTGTTCCATGGTCCAGTTCTGATGCTCACGTGCCCATTGTAACCGTTTTTGGGGGAGAACAGGGGTCAACATGGTCACTCTGACCAGTCTGCAGCTCTGTAGACTGCACTGTGTTCTGTCATAGCCAGCATATATATATATATATATATATATATACACACACACACAGTGCTCAGCAGAAATGAGTACACCCCCTTTGAAAAGTAAGATTTTAATCGATATCTCAATGAACACAATAAC